>APFE030876156.1:0-48325 GCA_000404065.3 Pinus taeda
AATATAAACATAAAATAAACCAAAAAAAATAGATATCGATATAATACAACTCAATTATAACACACATTTAGAATAGAACAAAAGAAATTCTCATAAATTTGATTTTTTTTTTAATATCAACTTATTAGTCATTAAGCATCCTCTAAATAAATAAATAAAAATAACACATGTATAGTTTTTTACAAATAAATACAACACATTTATAGCTTTTTACAGGAGTGATTTACCACCTTACTATATCTATATGTTTATCCTCTTAACCATTTAAAAAAATAAATTATATTTCACTATAAAAAAAATCATCCTAAAAAGTATTTGGGACAAAAATTATTTCTTATTATAATAACAAAGACCATATACTTACACCATCTAAATTTGCATCCTATTTATTTGTTTACTCACATCGTGTTTATTTTTCTTAGCCTAAAACCAATTTTGTTTAGCTAAGTGACACTTTTAAACAATAAACTTTAATCTTTTTTTTTGGATAATCTGTCTTCTAAATTAAATTAAAAATAAACATTTCTAGAATAATTAAATATTGGTCGGTTGTTTTTCTTAGCCTAAAACCAATTTTGTTTAGCTAAGTGACACTTTTAAACAATAAACTTTAATCTTTTTTTTTTAGGATAATCTGTCTTCTAAATTAAACTAAAAATAAACATTTTTAAAATAATTAAATATTGGTCGATTGTTTTTGGGATCACTTATATATCCCTGTAGCCTTATCTTTATTTCATTAGAAGTGTGAAGGATTCCTGAATCATATACTAGATATTCCAATGTGAACTAATTAAAAAAAATTCTTCATTTCCGAAAAAAAATTTGGAAAGCCTCCGAGTACCAATGTCTGTATTTGACAGATAAACACCCGAGAGAATTCATAGCTATGTATATATTCATAAAAAATAGTTATTCTCTATTGTAACTTGAATTGACAACAACAAACATAGATGAGCAAAGAAGTAAATCAACACAAAAGCAATTCAAGAGTATCTACTTAATATGCCAAGTTCTATAATAATTATCTTAGCCACATTAGCGTTAAAAAATAAAAAACTTCCATAGATTCCGGATATTAATATATGAACTGAATTTGCTACAAAAATATTATATTTCAAAATCTATATATTATTTTAACTAAAGCTATAAATAATTTTTAAATTAAGTAGGAAATATTCTAATATTTTTTAACAATTTTAAGGATCTCTGACACCATATGTAACAACCAAAAATTAAAATATACAAGTGTAAAAAATATTGCCATTAATAACTTCCACAAATTATTCAGCTGATTTATCTTTGACTTTTCGAAAACCATGAGTAGTGAATACTTACTTGCAGAACAAAGATTTGTCTTACTGTCAATTTTGGAGAAAAATCTTCACCCAATTGTAGGAATAGCTAGACATATTATTTCTACAACTAGCCATCCTCAAGCCCTCATTCAACTACTATTGTCATGAAATCATTTGCCTCACAACACTCTCCTTCAAAATGTATGAATGGATCCTTCTCATCTCCCTTTTCACCCATTTAGTAGAACAAACTGTTTGAAAAATGGAAGGGGGTTGGAAAGGGATCTACATGTACACATTCCATGTGTCAACATGCCAACTTTTATCTCTTTGTCTTAAGTTTTAGTTAATTAAACATGTTTCTTAAGTGAACTCTTTCTTATTTTATTCCTTTTTGCTTCTATAAAAAAAATTCCTTATACTTACTATTTTTAATTATTTTTATACATATTTATTCAAAACTTTAATGTTTGTTATGTTTTTTACTTTATATTATTTGGTTTATTTTATTATTAATATTATTATTTATTGATTTATTATTACAAGCCATTACACCACACAAATTGCGGATGGAAAATACCACCTAAATAAATTGCATGATCTTTAGTTGTACCCATGACCTAGTAAATGGGATGAGTTTTCAACAACAAATACTAGTGAAATGTCTAAGTGATCACTGGTTTTTATTAGCCAGGGTGGATTTTTTTCACCATCAAAATCAATTCACTCAAGGGTTGCACCATTAGCACTCCAAGCCACAAGAGATCTCCAAGTTGATATGAGGTAAATGATTATGCATGCTAAAAGAGTGACCTCCAATTTCTCTTTGATCATCAAAATATGATGGGTCTATACCATGGGTTATTAAAATACCCTTGGTCTCTATTTTATAACCTTTTTTTTTTTCTTAAGTAATCATTCAAAGAGGCACATTACATTGCTCCCTTCCCCAACGCTTTCCCTAGGACAAAAGATTAGGATCATGAAAAATACATTTTCCTTCCTATGTAGTGTCCTCTACTAGAAAATCTTCCCACAATAAGATATACTTTTAACAATTTTCTCCTCAATTTGTTTCCTTCACTTCCAAAATATCCTTCGGGATAAATACCAACTAAAGTTCCTCATCAGTATGGTTAACTTTGTTGAAGTAATAACTTGTTACTTTTATGTCATCTTGAGGCATGATATATGGAAATAATTATGAAACTTTGTCTCCTCTAGCATCCCAAGCTCGTAAGATACTTCCCCAACTCTTAGGATTACTCCATAGGGATCATAAAAGTGTTAATTCAAATTTTGTGTACCACTTTTCTTCATATAATATTGTCTATATGGTTGCATCCTAAAGAAAAACAAGTTTCATATAAACAAATTATGCTTAACCCCATGCTTGTCTGCATACATCTTCTAGGTTCTATGAGACTTGCGAGTTTTCCTTAAGGATCTTAAGGATATAGCAGATTTCCTTTATCTAATATTTTTCTTTGGGGTTATACTTTACTACTAAATCCATAAATAAACGAGCATCATAGCCATATAATGCTTAGAATTTGGTCATACCAAGGGGCATGTGGTAAGTGTTTTTGTATTAACTCTATCCTAGATTCAACCACTTAATCCAAGCCATTTGTTGAACTAAAACATAGTTACATATATACCCCTCAACCCTTATATTCACAATCTTTTTATGTCCTTTTGTTTGAGGGTAGTCACTGGTACAATACTCAGCTTGATGTCAGCATTTTTGAACAATTCTTGCAAAATTTTCCTTGGAAACCTATTTTCATTATCACTAAAATTGTAATTATGTAGTCAATGGTGCCTAAATTCATCCCTAAAAAATAACTCTCCCACCTGCACTTCCTTATACTATGATGAAATCTCAAAGACATGTTTGAATTCGTACAATTGATCTATGATGAATACAATCAGATTCTTGCACATTTAGTAGCTCTATGATGAAATCCATGCAAAACAAACTCCCTTTTCTTTTTGTAAAATAAAGGGTCGTAATAAGCCTATATGATGAATACCCTATAACTCTAGAAATAACTCAAAATTTGTAGTTCCTAATGAAAGAACACTAAAATCAAAAGGAAAAAATTTCTTCTACTAAATTTTGCGGAAGGGAAAACTGATAATAGAAGCACATCCAATCATTCAATCACAAGGAACACATTTTTACTAGGGAACTCAACAAGAAAAACCCCTCCTTTGGTTGTATTATATCAGATGAGAAAAGTGATCTATTGCAATGACAACTTCAATCCTTAAAGCTCATTCTGCACTGCAATATTGATCTCTTCCCGTGTCTTCTCTAGAAAACATTGAGCCTGCACTTGATCTTCCTTCACTCTCTTAGCCTACACTCATGTTCCTATACTTCCTTTGCCTAAACTTACATTTCTTGCACTCGTCCTATTTGCACTCACTTTCCTATACTCACTCTACCTATGTTCACACTACCTGCACTCACTCTACCTGCACTCACTCTACCTACACTCACATTCCTACACTCGCTCTTCCTTCACTCACATTATTGCACTCCCTATGCCTACACTCACTCCTATTTCCTTGTGCAATTCTGAAGAAATTAGTTCATCTTCTACATCCAAACTTTTTGCACTCACTAGTATGCAATATTAAATATAATTATTCCTTCTCCCTCCACTACACAAGGAAATGCAAATTACATGCATGACAAGGGCTATTTCTAGTAAATTGAGTGCCTAGCTAAGATATTAGTGAGTTAACAACAATTAAAACTACTCAATTGAATTCACATTGACTCTATTAATGAGGAGAGCTCATATAATTGAGTTTCACTAACTATAACTCCACTAGATTGCTAGATCTTTGCAATCAACTAATGCACAATTCTACTTGCTGACTGGAAACTCGAATTGGTTGACTTACCTAAGTAAATTGGCCATGTCACTCTTGCTAAATACTCCAGACATCCCGTTAATGTGGAAATTTGAATTTCTCCATTTTACTAAGGCACAAATCAAATGAAGATTTTTCTTACGAAAATTTATACTCCCTCTTAGCAAGAAAAGGGTTATGAGAAACCTCAATCCTCCTCCTATATAGGAATGTATTGTAACAGAATTAAAGCTCCCTCACAATGTTTTTTTTTTTGTTATTGCATCATATACAAATGAGAAGCATCCAAAATACTGAATCAACTGTGTGTCTTAACTACAGCTGTCTCCTTAGTCTTTGTCTGCTACTAGCCTGCAACTGTCACCCCAGATTTGACTGCATGAATTGAAATTGATCCTTATACTATTGAATATTAGGGGCCCCTATAGCAAGGGTAATGGTCCATGAGAAGAGTGCACTGCAACTATTGTTGCTCTCCTATGGAACTTCCCCAAATATTTTCACAACTAAGACTAAGGCTATACGTCGTACCACCTCACTCTTGGAGGTATAGTTACATTATGCTTTCCATGTAAAATCAAAAACACATGGACTTTGAATCCCTTTGGGATAATCCTTCAATATTTGTTTGTATCTTTCTTCCACTTAGCCAACTGTTGTGCATCTGATGCTACTAGTTTTGGAACATCAGTTTATGTGTACGCCAATACTACGTTGTCATCCAACGTAGCTCTCGTTATGTATTTCCAAGATATGAAATTCAAGGTGACTTGCAATGCATGTTGAAGCCTCAATGCATAGAAATAAATTTACCTTGAACAAAAGAAAATATGTGCACCAAATATATGTTATTCGAAACTTCTCTAAGAGTTGATTAGGAGATTGGTTTCTATGTAGTTTTCAATGGATTTAATACCCAGTAGAAATAACTCAAAATTTTCAGCTGCTAATAAAATCACACTGAAATAAAAAGACACAAATTTTTTCTACTAAATTCTATGAAAGGGAAAAATGAAAATACAAAAACATGCAATTATTAAATCATAAGGACCACAAGTTTTACTAGGGAACCCACCTAGAAAAACCCCTCCCCTTTTTGTATTATATCAGATGTGAAAAATGATTTTTTATAATGAGAAATTTAGTTCTTAAAGCTTAATTTACATTGAAATATTTTTCTCTAGCTGACTCTGATCTAGAAAATATTGAGCCTGCACTTTCTCTATATGCACTCTCTTTTCCTTCACTTACTATTCCTCATGATACCTGCACTCACACTTCTTACACTCATGTTTTTGCACTTGTTCTACCTACACTCACTCTATTTGCATTCATGTTGCTTGCACTCTCTCTTCCTACACTCATTGTCTACACTCACATTCTTGCACTCACTCTCCTTGAACTTGCTAGGTTTACACTCACTCTAAATGCACTTGTGTTCTTGCACTAGCTTTGCCTACACTCAATTACTTTCACTCATGTTCTCGCACTTTTCTTGCTGCACTCACTCCTATTTCTTTGCGCAGTTATGAGGAAATTAACTCATCTGCTACATAAAAACTCTATACACTCACTAGTATACAATAATAAATACAATTATGCATTTTACCTCCACTAAACTAGAAAATTTGTATTTTATGCATGACTAGGGCTATTTTTAGTACATTGACTAGTTAACTAAGAGATCATTGAGTTGACAACAATTACAACTACTCAGCTAAAATCACATTGAATATATTCATGAACAAAGCTCAAACAACTGAGTTTAAGTAACTATAACTCCACTAGATTTCGAGATCTCAGTAATCAACTCACGCACAACTCTACTTCTTTCCCACCAACATGAATTGTTTGACTTAAATAAGTGACTTGGACATTTCACTCCTGCTAATTGAAACTCAAGTCATCCTGTTGATGTGGAAATTCAAGCATTTCCATTTGACTAAGGAAAAATTAAAATGAAGCATTTGCTTGCTACAATCTAACAATAAAATGTTTTCATGACAATTCATACACTACCTAAGATGTCAGAAGACATCATCCTTGACACCCTTCAATGAGAAATTCTCTCTAATATGCATGTTGGTTTTGAAGTATCCAAGGTCTCATGCCAAAGGTGTATTATGAGTAACCGTCATAATATTCTCCTTAAATGTAGACATAGGGACTGAATATATTCTATCCTTGTAGAAGACAATGGCATCCACCATTTTGTACCTTTTATATTGAATGTTACCATCAATCAACTTAGAATCGACCTTATTCTTAGAATATTCCACTAGTAGGTGTGATTTCCAATCATCTAAAGTATCCATAAGGGAACATGTTGTTAGTTTCCTCGAAAGGGCATCAAAAGAAATATTTTTATTTTCCTTCATATATTCAATATAAATATCATAAGATTACATCTTTCTCACCCATTTCTGATGTGTCTCATTTCAGAATTTTTGTTCTAGGAAGAATTGGAAATTGTCATGGTCAATCATAACCACAAATCTAACAGCGACCAAATATTTCTTGAACTTTTCCAAATCATGTATAATGATGAGAATATACTTATCATAAATGGAGTAGAGTGTCATTATTTCTTTGATTTTATGACTCTCAAACTTTATTCGATGTTTATTCTACACAAGGAAACTCCTATACCATCTCTCAAAGCATCACACTCAATCACAAAGGAATTAGTGAAATTGAGAAGTGATAATACTAGATTGGTGCTCATCAACTCCTTTAGCTTGTTGAATATCTACTAAGCTCACTCTTTTCACCTATATGGCCCTTTCTTATAAATATTTGCTAAGAGTGCACCCAACTTCAAAAATCACTTAACAAAGTCCCTGCAATAGCCACATAATCCAAAGAGTCCCCACAAATTTATACGGGTCATAGGAAATGGCCAATCATGTATGGCTTGGAACTTCTCTTGATGTTTTACCCACCTATGCATTGATCACATTACCTAAATATATAATATCTATAAGACCAAATTCAGGTTTTTATTTTTGGCATACAACCATTGATCACCCATAATACCTAATATATCATTTAAATGCCTGAAGTGATCCTCCAATTTACTATTGTATATAAGGATATCATCAAAGAACATCAATGGAAAATTTTCTAATCTCTTGCTAAAGATGTCATTAATGCGCTACTAGAAATTGACAAGTGCATTGGTCAACCAAAATATTGTGACCAAGATTTTGTAGTTCTCAATATGACACCTAAAGGAACTCTTTCTAACATCATTCTCCTTGACCATGATATGATGATATCTTAATCAAATATCAATATTCTAAAAAAATATTTCTCTTTGCAACTCATTGAATAATTCATTAATCTTGGGAGTGCAATGTATGCTTCTTATTTTTTCCTTATTCAAAGAATGATAGTCAATACATATCCTCATAGTGTCCTCCTTCTTCTTAACTAATATTATTGGAGAAGTAAATGAACATGAACTAGGTTTTATATGTCCCATTTCTAACAACTCATTGGTTCCCTTCTATATATAATTTTTGCACTTATTCAAACACCTGTATGGAGTAGTTATTACACCCTTGGCCCATTTGTCTAACTCAATTGTGTTTTGGTAGCCTTTTAAAGGAGGTGTTCTTGGAGGGATCTCCCAAAAAACTCACTCATGCATCCTCAACAATGATTAAATGTCTACATGATAAGGTTAGCTTCTAATGGGAAGCTTTTCTATTGTAATAAATAAATCTACTACCCATGATGCATCACCATTCTTGAATATTCTTTCCATTTGCTTACATGTAATAGTCTTAGGGGAGACATTAGATATACCCCTTAGAAATGCCATCTTAGTATCTTTTGCAGTGAATTCCACATCTATTTTTGGAAGTTCTTCAGTTGTTTCCCTGTTGAATAAAGTCATTGAAAATCAAATTCAACATTAGCATCCACCAGTTCAATGACATAGAGGCCATTAGTCATAGTGCAATAACCCATCATGAACTCCAAGTGAAAAAACCCTATCTTTTCATATCATAACATACCCATAAACTACCACATCACCTAATCCCTTAAAGTATTCTTTGGGAATGTCTCTCCTGGACACCATAGTTGCTTCAATGAAGTCATTGGTTGCCCTGCAATGAATCAAGACAATGACATGTTGTCATTGTATTAATCAAGTTTCCTTGAAAATGTGATATCTAGGGATGTCTAATAGAGTGGTTATAGTTAAACACTTATAATTCTCCACTTGTAGATGCTTATCATTTATACCACTATACTCATTATTTTAATCCCATCCTACCTCCTCTTCTCCATCAGTATCTGAGATCACCTCTACCTAATGCCCCTTGGCCATCCACACTCACCTACCACTTGCTTCCCATGGCTCCTTATAGCTAAACCAAAGTTTCTTCCTTCTAAGTTATTTTTGAGTCTCTTTACCCTACTTGTCTTTTCTAGTTCACTCCTTCTGGAAAGACTTATTATGTTTGTTCTTATGAGGCATGAAAGGTTTGGAAGAGAATTTATTATTTTGTACTTTGTCCTCCATGTCTTAGGTTTTTGTGACAACATCCTATACAAATTTTGTTTTGAATGCCTTAATTCAACAATGCAGAGGATTGGATAATTTTTCAACAAATAGCATAATAAGCCCATACTTTGACACATATGTCAGCATGACTGCAAGCCTCCAAGATTCTAAAATATAATCATATATTATATCTATCTATTTTAGCTACTCCAACTCTCTAGAATGTATCCTCAGGTCATTATAAAATTAGTCAATCAACCTCCCTGTGAAGTTTGTTAGAGGTCATTTTGTCAAATTTGTGCAAATGGCATAGAAACTGGATGAATCAACATCTTTGACACCTTGAAATCATCCCTTTGCAAAGACTTAAGCATTTTCTCTCCAAAAATTCCAAAAATTCTTGGTTTATCAACTCAAAAACATATTTTTGGACCCATTTCACCTTGTATTCTATGCAACCTACCCTATTCCATGTTGCATAACTAAGCATCTGCACTTACCAATGCAAGTTTCATTTCTTGCATGTGCGATGGTTTTAGAATTTTTGGAAAAATAAAAAATAATTATGAACATTCTCATTACAAAAGATTCTAAGGTGGTTTTAACAATTTACTACTGATCAATATCTAGAATTCCTAACCTACATGTATTATCTCTTATCCCAAGAGCTTATCCTCCCTCATTTATGGATCTAAGTCCTACATTGGTAAATCTTGAACTACCTTAATTACCCTATAAATTCACTGCCTCCCATATAGTGTGGGTTGGCTTTTGAAGGCTCTTAGCTATGCCTTGATGCTATTTATTTTTATCTAAGCATCAATTACCATCCTTGAGTTGTGATTGAAGGCTTGTTTTGTTTATCCTCTCCTACATTTCATTAATACAAAAAGCATTGTTTTCTTATACTTTTGTTTATTTGATGTATATCCATTTCAATGCATTCTTGACTAATTTATTAGAGATATTGTTTTATGCTATATGTATCTTGTAGTTATCATGCTTGTTATAGTTGTTTTGCAGGGTCCATTTATAGAGTATGGAGCTGAAATTAAATTTCACAAGCAGGGAGAAGAGGAGAACTTGTGCTGGAACCAATGTAAGTCCTTCCTCCATATTTTAATCTCTCTAAGGAAAGAAAAAGTGTTTTATTTCTTATTTTTCTAGATCAAACCACCAGATCCATGGGATTCACTTCAGCCGACATAACATAATTTACTTTCAAACAAAGTGAAAGTATGAAGTAAGGCTTGAATGTATGAAAGTGACTAGCCCATGCTACCATCATTCATAAGAATGTCCCTCCAAATCCGGAGTAAAAAATTTGATGGTCTCCATCTAACATAAGGTTCAGTTGGAAATATGTCTATGTTTTGAACCAATGCTTTAGAAATTCCTTTGTATGAACCATGAAAACAAAGAGTGGAAAAATTACCTAAACTTCATGGAATATCGAAGGTTTGAGAATCCTAGTTGTAATCTATGAGTATGTTTATGCAAACCTTGTAAGAACTTTCTTGCATGAAATTCAAGGCAAGAACCTGGTACTCCCTGAAATAATTAGATAACCTTTAAGATTGTCCTTGTTTTCCCTGATTTCCTACTAATTGTTCTTCCAAGAACTAAGGTAAGAGGGTTTCAGGAGTCACTTTACTCACCATTGGAGGGATATTATAAACTATGATATGGATGTCTCTCCCTTCATAATGGTTTCCATTATTACCACCTGACGTCTCTTCAATCATTGTTGTTGGTCACATTGTTTTAATTCCCTTGATTATTTACTATAAGGTGGGTGATAAGTTGAACTAATTATTTCTACTCCTTTGCGAGGTCACTTAGAATATTGTTTTTGCTAAAGCAAGAGTCGTGCCTTCTTATCATTAAATCAAGAAAAATTTACAATATCTACAAAATCCATCACACTGTCTGGTCGGTGGAAAAAAGGAAAATGCTCATCTAAAGCCTATCCTCATATTCCCAAAAGATACCCACCCAACCCTATTTAATTACAAATACGTAAAATCATCAGGCCTCTCAAGTTCTATGAGCCCTCCCCACATGTAACCACACGCTCAAACCCTTCCTATCTTTCAATCGCTGACGTTCAATATTTTTGGTTGATCTAATGGTTGTGATATACCTCACACCATGAAGAGGTAAGAAGATTAACCCCCGGGCCCCACCAAACTACTCGCTCGATCCGGAGCGTTGATCTGCCTTGCTCCATCAGACGGCTGAGCCGAATATCACATGACCAAAGCCATCGAACTTTAGTGAGCGATAAGAGTGGCTTTTAGACCGGGCTCGTCCCCACATCTCATGTGCTGTATGGCATCGCTACCGAATTCTTGAAACCACCTTTGTCATTAAAGTGATGCGATCACTCCAAAACCACTCCAATAACGGTTTTGACTTCCACCCCTAAAAAATTGGGTAGTGTTGTTGCTTAAACTGATGCCTTCGCTTGTTACCTTTAACATTCCTTTGGTTTGAGAAAACCTTTCGCCCTACGCTAAAAGTATTCTAGATTGTGGTCATTATGACTGCTAAGGCCAACCTTGGCCCACCTGCCATTGTAAACCTCTCTGTCCAAAATTGTGAAACCTTCTGACTTCTGTCCATTACGAATTGGATTCTTCAGTTTTTCTCCTATACACTATTTTGTCCTCATCTGCATGGTTATGGCAAAGATTTCTCAGGTTCCTCTGCGTCATTACATTCCACTTCATTAAAATTGTGCTATCCTTGCAGCTGACACCTTGGTTGGTTAGAATGTCTGCCAATTTGTCGGCCTTTCTCTGCACATGTATGAATCTAAGAGTACAAAGTTCCTGTAGATGTACCTGAATTTTACGGAGAACCCTAGTTAACCTCCAATGTTTTGTAACTTTTTTTGGCTCTGTTCCATTATTGATTTGCTTGGCTGTGTTGATGACTAACTCTGAATCCACTTCTATTATGACATTTTGGCAATTGTCGTGTATCAAAAGTTCTAAGTATTGTTCCAACGCCATTAGTTCTACCATGTTTTTGGTGGATTTTCCTAAGTGTCACTGGAAGAGGGAGATTATGCTACCAGTATCATCCCTAAGAACTCCTCCAAAGTCAGCCTCCCTCGGGTTGCCTTTAAAAGCTCCATCGATGTTGTACCTTAAAAAACCTTCAAGGGGAGGATACTAGAACTCTTCAACCTTTTCTCTCATGATTATTTTCATGTCTAGACCTTGAGGAATATGCTTCTGCATGCCTAACTGCTGGAGAATTCTTAATTCTTATTCTGACGGGGTTTTCTTCGGGAGATCCCTAACTATGGTACCAACTGTCTCCTCAAGCTGTTTTAAGATCAGCTCTACCAGGAAAAGAGAGGAATTCTTTTCCTCTTTGAATATTATTTTGTTTCTTTCTTTCCACACATTCCATATAATGAAACTTGGCAAGAGATTCCAGGAAAAATTGAGAACTTCACAATCCGAAAAATTATTCCTCCAGTTGTTTAGAGTGTTAGTGACACTTTCTTTGTCTCTATCAGACTGATTGAAGATGCTGGTGAAAAAATCCCATAACCTAGCGGTGAAAATGCAGCGGTTGAGAAGATGTTCCATGGTCTCCTCTTGGGCTTCATAGAGCTAGCATCTGGAGGGTCCCAGCATACCCCTTTTTTTAATGTTGTCCGAACTTAAAATTTTCCTGTGTTGGACTAACCACATAAAGAGTTTGATATTCGTCCAGGCTTTGTGCCTCCATAGCTTCTGCCAAGTTTTATTTGGAGCTTGGGGTTTCGAATCAAGGAGAATACCTTTTGCTTCCTCGATATTAAAGTTGCCCTCTTTGTTGTTACCCCATATTAGTTGGTCCTACCCTTTAGTTACTAAGATCATCCTCTAATCCAGAATCCTCTTAAGGCACTCTACTTTACTGTTGAGGGTTCTATCCTCTGTACCCTCTATTTTTTTCCATGTCCTCCATTTTCTTGCATTATGTGAATGCTCCTAAAAGTCTTTCACCTTTACTAATCATTGTTTGTCTGTTTCATGCTTGAGGCCCATAAATTCCTCCTTCAGTAGATTAGGTTCTTGTTGCCATTTTTCCTCCTAGAAAAGTGCCAGATCTCCCTCTCTGATTTCCCAGAAACTATTTTTCTGAACCATTCCTCTGTTCTCCTAGGCCTTGTTCCATATGGGAGATCCTTTCATTGTTCCAGACATATGTATGATATCAAAAGTAGGCCAGGCATTGGCATATTTTTCCTTCCAAATGCTTGCCCATTGAGCTTTAGGATCCTTAACCCACCTCCACCAAAGTTTGGCCCCTAGAGCCTTACTGAGAATCTCTAGATTATCCAAACCTAGGCCTCCTTGCTTCTTGGGTTTACAGATCTTATCCCATGAGACTAAAGCCCATTTTTTCCTTGTTTCCTCTTTGCCCCAAAGAAAATCTCATTGAATATTTCTAAATTGATGCAAGACTCCTATTGGAGCTGGGAGGGATGATAGAATAAATATTGGGATAGCTTGGAGTACTGCCTTAGTAAGAACTAGTCTACCAGCTAGATTTAAAGATCGGATTGTCCATTTCCTGACCTTGTCTTGCATTTTAATTGTTAACGGATCCCATATTCTCTTGTGTTGGGGTTTAGCTATTAGAGGTACTCCCATATACTTAAAGGGAAGGGATTCTCTTTGAAAGCCTAAAATTCTGGAGACATTTCTCTAGATAGCAATATGAGTATTAAAGAAAAATATTTTTGATTTGGAAAGATTTACTTCCATACCTGTTGCCTTTTGCAAAGTCATTCAAAATTTGTTTGTAAGAAAGTGCTTCCTTAACTATGGGAATTCCTTGTAACATGGTATCATCTACAAATTGTTGGTGAGTCGGAACTTGACCATTCTCTGAAAGCTGGAGTCATTGAATTCTTCTCATTACTCTAGCATGCTTAATGGACCGCCCCAACCCTTCCATCATGAGGATGAAGAGAAAAGGAGAGAGTAGATCACCCTGTCTAAGCCCCCTGGAAGGAAGAAAAAATTTAGACGGAGATCCATTAACTAAAATTCAAAATTTGGATGAAGTCACCAGGGCCATGACCCATCTGACCCAATTATGATCAAAACCAAATGTTGTGATCACTTTCTTGATTTATATCCAATTCACTTTGTCACATGCTTTGGCTATGTCTAGTTGCATGATCATACCTGCTCTCTTATTGCTTGTTAACGAGTGAACTAGCTCGTGAGCTTGAATTATATTATCCAGAATTTGTCTGCCTTCCACATAACCAGTTTGCTCCCCTGAGATAAGGCGTGGGCAGTAGGGGTTTGAGTCTGTTAACCACAACCTTGGAAATTATCTTATAGACTATATTGCATAAAGAAATGGACCTATATCTCTCTAGCATTTGAGCATTATCCTCTTTTGGAATAACAACAATAAAGGAGGTATTTAGAGCTTTCAAATGGTTTTGTTCAGCCTGGAATCTTCGACTACCTCTAAAATATCCTTTTTTACAATATTCCAGCAGGCTTTGAAGAAATCCACATTGAATCCGTCTGGACGTGGAGCCTTTCCATTTTGCATTTCGTTGAGGACCTCACTGACCTCCTTTTCAGTTACACGTTTGTTGAGATTACAATTATCCTCTCTGGATACTAGTTTAGGGATATGTTTAATTAAGTCCTTAATGAAGGGTTCTCTTACTAAAAAGTTTTCTTTGGCAATGTAACGAAAGTATTTTACTAATACTGCTTCTATATCCTCCTGGGATTGATGAATCTGCCCATCCTCGTCCTTGATTGAAGAGATTCTATTGTGAGTTCTATTAGCAATGGTAGATCTATGGAAAAATTTAGTATTATGTTCTCCTTCTTTTAGCCATAGAACCATAGATTTTTGTTTCCAAAAAATTTCTTCTTGTTTACACAACATTTCTCATTCTTGGTGATATTTCTCTGCTAGATCATTTTTGTCTTTATCAAAGCCATCCTTGATTAAAGCTTGATTGAGCTCTAGGATTTTGTTTCCCGCAATTTTCTTACTTGTCAAAATATTGCCAAATTCCTTCTTGTTCCATTCCTTTAGCTTCAGCTTGATGTGTTTTAATCTTTTATGTAGCAGGAACATATTTGATCCTTGAATCTGCAAGTCCTCAGCCCACCATTTTTCAATGTTGCTGATGAAATCTGGGTGTGAAATCCAAATATTTTCAAACCTGAACGGTTTGTTTCTTGGCGTGCCAATGCCCTTCATCTCCATTTGAATCGGCTAGTGATCTGAGCCTCCAAAAGGAAGCATTCTTGCTATTATTTCCTTGTCTAGAAGCATGAGATCATTAGAGATCATGAATCTGTCTAGCTTGGAAGCTACCTGGGAATCCACTCCTCTTTTGTTGTTCGATGTACATAGACCATTGTTTGTCTCAATATCCACCAGCTTCATGCTTTCTAAAAAGATTTGGAAGGCTGAGGAATCTTTATTCAGTGCTCTTGTACCCAATTTCTCCAAGAGAGATATAATCATATTGAAGTATCCTCCTATGACCCAAGGCAGCCCTGCATATCTGTTCTGAAGCTCCACCAAGGTATCAATAAACCTGATTTTGTCATCTAACCTTTGAGGGACATAAAAATTTGTTACTAGATAAGTGTCCCTGTCTCCTACGGGCTATATAACAACTGCTAAATAATTCCTTGATGCCTCCGCATCAATTATTCGTATTTTTTGGGGATTCCAGAGGGTGAGGATACCCCCTGTTGTATTTTTACTTTGACTTCTAGAAACTCATATCTACTGAGCCACTTACTATGGATTTACCTTAACTTTTGAATGGAGTATTTTGTTTCTTGGACAAAAACTATATACGGAGCTACCTGTTTCATTCTGTTGTTCAACATTCTCTGTTTTCTCTTGCTGCCTAGACCTCTGATATTCCAAGTTGTGAACTTCATAATTACAGATTGGTAAAGGATTAACTAGTTAAATCTTTCATCTTGCCCGAGTCTATGATGAGCTTGCCACATTCCATCAGTAGCCCGTTCTACTTTTTTCTGCCTCTTTTTTTACATGGGTTTCTCAGTGCTAATCTTGGAGTTGTTTTTACTGCTTTCACTCCTTGGTTACCCTGTCGTTCCATGTTTTTTACTTCTTCCAAGCCCTTTTCCTAAGTTTTCCATAAGAATAATTGCTTTATTTGATTGCATTCTTCTTGTGGTAAAGATTCTACCCCACCATTTGTTCCGTTACTCAAGAACCCTTCTAGATCTAGGTTTCTTTGTCAAGAATCTCCTGTAACTCATTGTCCTCCATTTCCATCTCACTCGGGGTCATTTCCTGATCCATTTCCATCTCTGATTCACTCATCATGATCCCTTTCTATTTTTTGTTTACCTGTTCCTAATCATGTTCTTCTTCCTTCTCCTACTTATCATAACCATCCTTCATTACCTGATCTACAACTACTGTTTCTTCCTCCTCTTCAAGAAATTGGAACTCATTCGGCCTCCACTTTTGACATTCATTTAGGTGTTGCTTTGGCCCTTTTTTGCCACTTTTACACTTGTGAACTACTTTGTGAAATTTGTCTATTTCTTTCATTGTGTTGGGTTTTCTTTTGTTCTCTGCTTTATTGAGAGGGCAATCTCTTAGAAGGTGTCATGTTCATGACATTTACGACATCTAAATGGAATATTTTCACAGTCAACTGACTGCACCCATTCCTCATCAAAAACCTCCAAGATGACCTCGTTTGGAAGTGCTCCAGATAGATACATCTCTACATAAATCCTAGCAAAGGAGGTATATTTTCCCCTCCTTGTGGCTTCAGTTTTTTTGACATACCTTCCTAATTTATTGCCTATGGTAGTTAGCAATTCTATTTGCTAATAATCTAGAGGTAGAGAATAGAGTCTTACCCAAACTAAGACTAAGGTAAAGGTTTCCCACTCTGGTACAAAGATCATCATTGACGGCCGCATATAGAGCCCTGTTGCTGCATAGAAGTAGGGCCCACCTCCGAACACTCTGTCTTTATCTTCAATATTTGCAAACACCATAGTGAAGAATCCCTTGGATCCTAGATGAAGATCAATGTTCCCTTTAGGCTTCCAGTGGTATTTGATCCATCTTTGGAAAGCCTTTTTAGTGGGCCATAGTCCCATGAATTTGCATATGATTGCATAAGTCTGCATGTGCTCCTTGTGCGCCTGTAGCGCTGGGTCATTTAGAACTACTCTGGGAGTGATTTCAGCTTTGGGTTTGCACGGTCCCTTTTGTTTCATGTATTTTGTTCCCTGTTTTTTGTCATTTTCCTCCTTGTCTTTTGTGCCCTCATTCTCCTTCGCTTTGATACTTTCTGTTTCCTCTTCCCTGTCTCTTCTTCCTTCCTTAGTGGTACTTTTACCTAATTCTGGAGGTTTCTTTCCCTTGTTGGCCACTGCCTCTTTGTAGGAGGGAGTGGAGGTCGCTCCTCTGCATCCGTCCATCGAGAAATTCCCTTCAGAAAACCACAACCCTAGTCTTCCACTCTTTCGTTAGTCTTCCGCATCTACTATTCCAACCTAGTATTGAGTCGTCAATAGGCTTTGAGGTCACTTAGAATATTGATAGTGCTGCCCTTGTGTTTTTCATTTCTATCACCCTTGAATTTATCCTCTTTTGATTCTTATTGAAGATTGTTAACACAATTATTATGTCTCTTGTAAGTTATTTAGTCCATTCCCTCCTATGACATCAAGATAACATGTGCCCATAATTTTACGGGAAAAACCTTACTCTGATACCACTATAAAATCCCTTATTTCTAAGAAGGAAACTCAAGTTATATGCCCAAAAAAATATCATAACATATAAATTTAACCAATATAACATAACGATTTATTAATACCACTATAATGTACATATTTTCCAAACAAATAACTCAATCACTATTCCATGAGAAAAAATACAACATCAAACAAATTCAGCCAATATATTTTAATCTATTCCATTAATTTGACTTTGAATTACATGCTTCAACAATTATTTGCATTATAAAAATAGAATTTATGAAGCTTGTAACAACCATGGCGAATGACAAAATTTGGAGGGAAAATAGGAATTGACGAATCATAAAAATGTTCCCTTATGACAACGTAAATTACTATAATGAGGTAATTTTCATGGCTGGTTTGACCTTCCCTTTTGATTGTGTCATGCAACAAATGATGGTTTAAATTGCTCAGAAAATATAGCATAAATTAGGGTAACAACAATATAATATGAAAGTATTCACAATAAAATTCCCTCAACTTGTTGATAATAACTAGTGCAACCTCCTCAATTCATTATATAGCATACCAATGAGTGAATCAACCTCCTTTATTCCAAGCAAATTGCAAATGGAAAATATGACCTCTAGAAATTCCATGATATTTGGTTGTACCCAAGACCTCACAGTGAGATGAATTTTCAATAATAAATATTAGTGAAATATCTAATTGATATTTTTTTTGCATCAACTAGGGTGGATTTGTTTCATTATCAAAACCAAATTCCTCGAGGGTTTTATCTATGACACTCAAAATCCAAAAAATCTCTACAAATATATATGAGGAAAATGATTATGCATGCTAAAAGTTGAGCTCCAAACTCTTTCATCACCAAAATACTAACTCCAAACTCTCTTTTATCACTGGTATACGAACTCCAAACTCTCTTTTATCAAAATGCTAGAGGTCATTAAAATACTATAAAATAACCTTGTTTATTTTTTCCTTATTCAGAAAAAGATGGTACAAAATGCTCGAAAGAGAGTATAATGATTAACAACTTAACATGTATCTTCCTATAATGAAAATCTAAACATCTTTTATGATATTTTGGTCGAGAATTGTGCAACTTAGATAAATCATGCATTACAGATATTTTTAAGTGCTCTCTTTTATCATTTTGGCTTTCCGTGCGATCTCATATTTATGTAATTTAATACTATAGAACTGTTAAGTTTGATATCCTCTACAATGGAAGTGAGTAGTAGTTAGAGATTTGTTATGATATTTTGTTTGAAAATTGTGAATTTTAGAGAAACCATGCATTACATATATTTTTAAGTGTTACCTTTTAGCATTTGGGTTTCCATGCAATCTCGATATTTATCTAACTAGCCTAGATCCATCTCAATCCTAGATCTATCAAGATTCAAGATGGATCAAATCTATCAAGGTGAAAAGCTATTTTTTTTGAGTGAAAAAATTGAGGAAAGGTTTTCACCTCGAAAGATTTGATCCTTCTTGTCACTTGATAGATTGGGGGTTAAGACAGACCTCGGCTTGTCTTAGATGTGTGCAATCATACAATTTTTTTTGAACATCTAATTATTTTCATCATTTGAAATATGATAAATGTGTCTAATATTAATTCGGTCAATTAAATTTCAAGTTTTCTTAGTTACCTCATTTTGTTGAGACGAGAGATTCTATTAGTAAGTTGAATGATGAAAAATGATGAAATAATTTTTTTGAGTGTAATCTGAAAACGTAACAATGTTGAATAATAGAAAATATGCATAATAAGAATATAGTCAATTACAAACAATCTTCATTGTAATCTATTTGAAACTAATTTCTTCTACTATACTTATTTTCACTCCTATTAGTTTTTCCATTTTGTCTTATTCAACATAATATTAAAAGGGTAGTTGAAATCATAGACCATTCAAATATTTAACTTGTGTTACTGCAACAAAAATTATACCTTGTCATTGTTGTTCTCCAATATTAGTAGTAGTTTTCTCCAAAGTCAATCATTGTGTCATATGGAGTGTTAAACCCAAAATAATTTTCAATTTTAGTTATTTTCTATTACTATGTTTGAATGCAAAGTGATTAACAATATTGAGTGATAGAAAATGGGAATGATAAGAATGTAGCAAATTACAAATAATATACAATTTCAAGAAGCAAACATTTCAGTTAAGCGAACCTTTTATTTAGGATGAAAATTCAAGTATTGTATTTATGGTTGAATTACTATGACATAGAGGCTAGTGCATGTCATGAATAATTTTTATTTGCTTACACTGAGAGAGTGTGTATGTTTGGGGGTGACATAGAGAGATAAAGGAGATATATATATATATATATATAATATATATATATATATGGATGGGGTAGAGATGTTCTTACACTAAAATCAATGTATAGTATTAATCTAATTACTTTGAAATTAATGTACATCATACATCTAGTAGCATCAAATTAGAAATCAACATCTACACTGAAATCAATGCATCTAATGTAAGGTATTAAATACTCTTATAAATCGACATCTACACTGAAATCAAGGCATCTAGTGTAAGGTATTAAATAATATTAGAAATCGACATCTAAACTAAAATCAATGCATCTAGTGCAAGTGATCAAGTAGGATTAGAAATCAATATCTACACTAAGGCCAATGCATCTAGTGCAAGAAATCGAATAGGATTAGAAATCAACATCTACACTGAAATAAATGCATCTAGTGCAAGTGGTCAAATTGGATTACAAATCAACAACTATACTGAAATCAATACATCTATTTTAGTGAAAAACCAAAATATTCATGAATTTCTAGATCAAACTTCTATTTCTGAAAATGTACTTGTGTTTCTCTTCATTCTTCTCTATCTCTTTGCCTTCCATTCTATGTCTATATCCCTCCATATCTCCTTCTCTCTCCCCCTCATTCTCTCCCCCGTCTCTCTCTCCCTACCTCTCCCTCCCTTTCTCTATATTTTTCTTCTTCCCTCTCTTCCCTTGCCATCTATATACATACCTACCTCCATCTCTCCTTATTGGTCCCTATATCTCAATCCTCTAAACACAATTTATATATATAATATACTATTATATATAATATATATATATACTTTCTCTCTCCCTCTCTTTTCTCTCTTTTATTCCTCTCGCCCCCCATATATATCTATATATCTCTCCTTCTTTATCTCTCTATATCATCCTGAAAGTATACACAATCTCTCTCCATATCTATCTCTCTTTTCTTCCCTCTCTTCCCCCTCCATCTATATCTCTATCTCAACTGCCAAACATAAACACAGTCTCTTCAAGTAGAGTTATTTAAGCACGGTTTCCATGTGTTGGTTAGCTACTTGGCTGATCTCTTCAACCATTTAGTTCATGAAGGTTGTCCACTGACATGGGCACACCACATCATCCATACAATCCACAAATCAGGTTCCAGCTTAAATCCCAATAACTACAGAATAATCATGGTGGGTCACACATTCTTGAAGTTGTATGCTACTATTCTACATAGGAAGCTCTCTAGTGACCTTGAGCAGAGACAACTCAGAGCTAGGGGACAGGTAGGTTTTCGACCGAATCATCAGTCCATTGACCACATTTTCACCCTTCGCACTGTGATTGAGGAGGCATGAAATCGTTCTTCGAAAGTCTACTGTTGTTTCATAGATTTTTGGAAAGCTTTTGACTCTATTCTGAGGGAGGCCTGGCTCCAGAGACTCAAATATATTGGCATTTCTGCAACCCTATTGACCGCTATTATGCACCTATATGAGTCCGTTCTTGGTCATCTTCACGTAGCCCATGGGATGTCTGATTTCATTCAAAGCACTATTGGGGTTAAATAGGGTTGTCCACTGTCCCCTACCCTATTTGGGATCTATATTGATGAATTGCAAGCATTTCCACACAAACATATCCAGGACACTGATGGATGCCTTCTTCACCAGGTTCTAATATCTATTCTACTCTTCTTTGATGACGTGGTCCTCCTCTCCTCATCCCCAGAAGGATTACAGAGGTAGTTGGATACCTTAGCTCTGTTCTGTTACCATCAATAGTTAACAATCAACCTAGTTAAAACTAAGGTTATAATCTTCAATGGGGTGAAGGAAACCTCAGACCTCCACTTTCTATTCAGAGGGGGAGAATATTGAGATCATCAACACATATACTTACTTGGGGTGCAATTTTCAGGTCATCGCTTTAGTTTGCAACCAACGCTTCAGCCTTAAATCAAAAAGGGATATGGATCCTTAGCCGTTCTCGAGAGACAGTGCTTTCAACATCACTTCTAGGACATCTTGTCCAAGATGAGCCTCATGGACACCTTGATTCGTCCCACTATTCTATATGGCTCAAAGATCTGGGGACATTCTTTACTTGAGTCAGACTAGGCTTCAACTGAGAGAGTCCATATTCTTCTTCTCTGTCGCGTCATTAGGTGCAAATTGACAGTTCCACAACACGTCATCCTAGAAGAGTTTGGAGCTCAGCCCTTTTAGCTTGAGACAATCTTCAGATTGATTTCATTCTTGCATCGTGTATAGGGCTTAGCAGACTCGATAAAGAGTAGGGACCGTTGCCCTTACTTGGCATATTTCTCTTCTGAGACTATTTCCCATTCTACCCCCTTTATATGAGTTTCAAACCTCTTAGAGTCAGTGGGAATTCAATTGGATCATCTCCCTCCTTTCCGATATTCCTTAGATGCTCCCTGTCACCTTTTACCTACTAAACAAGATCATCAGGGAGGACATCTACATGTAGTTCATCCACATCACCTCGGTCAATCCTCTAGGAGGGTTGCGTCCAAAGATGGCCTTCTATGATGAGCACTTCTTGGAGTTGAGAGATAGGCTCATTATTTGACCCCAGTATACATTTCACCATTGGATGCATGCTCTTTGCATTCCTCTAGGCCAGTTCTGAGTAGATTCTCATAGATTTCGGGTAGAGATAGACCACTAGGTGGATAGATTAGATAGACTCTACCAGGTATGTCATTTACAAAAATTGGAGACCGAGGTGCACTTCATCCTTGGATTCCCTGTATACTACGAGATCAAAGGAAGGTTTCATTGCATGTTGAGAGATTCCTGGACCCTCGCTGACTTTTCAAGTACCCCGATCAGAGATGTTTGGCCCTATATATGGAGGAGGATCTTAGGTTCTGAGTGCATATTCTTCAGCCCCCTATCAGACCAAACCCCACATAAAGGATTGTGACATTTTTTAGGGTACTACGTTTAGGCAGGGGCACCAAGAGATCGATTGATACCAGTACGTATCCATACTCCAAATTAGTGAGGATCTGTGGGACCTCACCTTGCTACATGAGATCTCATCAAAAGTTCTGTCTGAGATCTGTTCCTGGGAGACAAATTAGGTCCTCCAGTATTCAACAACGTGTGAACCCCCCCAAGGCACGATTTAGTGGACAGTCTACACTTGCCATCGACTCTTCGTTGGGCAAATAGACATTATTGAGTTTCTTCAGCGTTATTCATTCAGCCTTAGATGTGAGGAGAGATGGGTCTGATCCTCAGACGTATTAGGTCCTGGATCTTCTTCGCTAGAGCCAGATGTTGATTTACTTCATGCATTGTATCTTTTATAGGAGACCGTTTGGTTCTTCCACTTTGTATATACATTTGCGTACTCAACAGTCCCTTTGACCTACTTTGTGGTCATTAGTTAGACATAAATATAATTATCTTATCTTATCTTATCTTATCTTATCTCCCCCTCCCTCTTCATCTCCCTCTCTCTCTCTCTTCCACTTCTCTCTCTTCCTACCCCCCTCTCTTCTTCCCTCTCTCCACCCTCCATCTATATCTCTATCTCCCCTTGTCACTCCTCACCATCAAAACGCACACACTCTCTCCATACCTATCTATCTCTCTCTCCCTCCCTCTTCTTCTCCCTCTCTCTGCTCTTTTTTTTTCTCTCTCTCTCTCTTCCCCTACATCCCTCTCTCTCACTCTCTCCTTCTCTCTATCTCTCTTCCCTCTTGTTTTCCTCTATCCCTCACAATTTGTCTATCTCTCCCTTTTTCACTCCCTCTCCCTCTCTACCTTTCTCTCTTTATGTCTTTCTTGCCCTTCCAACATCATCTCTTGCTCTCGTCACTCTCAAATTGATTCTTTCTTCCTTCCTCTCTCTCCCTTTCTCTCCCACCTCACTTTGTCTCTACCCCCTGTCACACAAACTCTTTCTCTCCACCCTCCAATTTGGTCACTCTCTCCTACCCTCTCTCCCCCCTCCATATATATGTCTCCCTAAATCTCTTTCCCTTATTTCCCTATCTCTATCCTCTCTTTTTATCTCCCTTCCCTTGTCTCCTCTCTCTCTCATTCAATCATCATATCTCCCTTGTCACTGCTTCTCTCTCTCCACCTCTATCTCTCAATTCCTTTTTTATTCCCTCCCTCTCTGTCCCTCTCCAAATCCATCTCTCTATCTCTCCTCTTGTCCTCCTCTCTCAGCACTCCTCTCTCTCTCTTCCTTCCTCTCTCTCTGTGTCTCTCCCACCTCTATGTTTGTCTCCCCCACTCTATTCCCCCTTTGTCTCTCTCTCTCTCTTAAATATGACCCCATTGTATTGTATTTAAGAAAGTATCTAAATTAAAAAGAATATAATTAGTTGTAAAATATTAAACCTATATCTTGGATCAATCATGACAATGAAAATACAATAATAAAAAACTTAAAAAGAATCATGCGCTATCTTTCCTCTATCATCATTAGTCACTTTGATTTCTCTCTCCTCTATCATCATTAGTCACTTTGATTTCTCTCTTCGCTTGGATCCTTGGTTAGGATGCATCTACCCCGATCCTTTATAATATTATTTATATCATATAAATTTCACACACACACATATATTCTCATTTTTTATTTATTAAAGCCTTGATTTAATCTCTATGGGAATATTTTTAGTAGTCTTGAGGATGGAGAGTTTAGATATAGCTCAAAAGTAATTATAGTATTTTTCTTTTTTACTTAATTAAAAAATGTTATAAAATTGAATTAAAATAAAGTATTTGTAAAGTGTTTTGATTTTGAAATAAGTTATGATTTTTGTGCATGTGGTATTGATAAGCCATGGTATTGGCTCATGATATTGTAACAAAATAATTAAAAGCCTAGATCCACAACATAATAACCAAAATCCAAAATAGCCCATGGTATTGATAAACCATGGTATTAGCCCACGATATTATGATTTTCTTCCCTCTAGTCCCTCTCTCCTCCGTAGTCTCTTCCTCCATCTCTCTAGCTTTCTCTTTTGTGTATTGACTGACGGTACTGTAAAGAAACCTTATTTAGAAGTTAATAATATCCATTGTAAATATTTATGATAAAATATATTGTTATATTGTAAATATCAAATTTTTATCTGCTTGTTAATTAATTTAAAACATGGTTATGGAATCAATATATTTTAATTTATATGGTAAAATTGATGTTAATTTATAAGTATTATTTATATGTTATATATTTTAATGTGACATGTATATTATATCCTTTTTTATCTAAAAAGTTGGTTATAATTTTATTAATAAATTTACAATAAAATAAGATTGAATTTAAAAAATATCTCACATCTCACATCTCATGCCTATACATCAACCCTATACACATCTAACCTATTCAATCTAACATCTCACATCTAACGGCCACACACTCTATATTAAGTTATAGAGGGCCTCTTGATGTAATTTAATCCTTAAGAATTGCTAAGCTTGAGATAATCTACAATGATAGTGAGTAGTAAATAGAAATTTTCAGCCTCACTCAATATTTGTCACTGTAAAATTAAAAATAAATTAATAAAAATATTAGTTTAAATATCAAATTAATAAAAATAATTTTATTTTATTTTTAAAATATGATAAATTTATTTTGACATTTTACTTTATATTTTAAGAACAAAAAAGATATCTAATATAAGATAGATATAATTTATTTATTTTTTTTTTATCTCAAACCGAGCAACCACCATCACAAGCAACTATTGGTAAGTCATTGGGGTTTAGGCCTTTTACTCTCTCTAAAACTAAGGGATTTTGAACCTTGGATCTCACAGTTTTCTCAAGGCCCACACTTCCGTCAACTTTCGAGTTGTCCCTTACCAATTAAAGAGGAATAATATTAAGCAAATAACAAAATATAATTAATAATAATATATTAAATATATATTTATTTGGATATATAAAGTATATTAATAGAGGAGTAATAAATTTTTTTATTCTTTTATATATCATTTTTTCTTTTTCCTTTTTGACAAATTTTATTAGAAAATAACAAAAATTTCATAAAAAAAATAAAATGAGTTTTGTAATATGCACAATCAAGTACTCTATCCATTTATACATTAAAAAATATATTTTAAACAACAAAATTATATTCTCACCAAAATATCCGCTGATTAATTAAACTACACATAATACTAATATATTCTATAATGTTACAAAATACTAACATTATATTTGAAATACTAAAAGAGGAAAGCACTATATTACCATTTCTATTGAAGTGCAAATATACCACTATTTAAATGTCCAAAACAGGGAAGCATGTCGAGTTCTGGTTAGTGAATTATTTCTAACCATGACTGGTAACCGGAAATTCTCATCATTGCCATGCATAGTACATAATATTGGCGCGCATATATTATTTTGCGCCAACTTCTTTTTGTGCTTCCTATTCGATCAAATTCCAATGCAAACCAATAATATTGAGTTAGAATCCTCATGGAACCTCATATCGGGAGCTCATTATTTAACGTCTAAAGGTTGACTATAATCATAGTGCCCTTAATTTCACAATCCTCGATGGTGAAATTTGTCGAAAATTCTGGTGGAGGTAAGGGTGGAAAGAAGTCTAACGATAGATTGGATGTGTCAAAGTCGTCACTGTCGATGCTCAGCAGGAGGTCTTTAATGAGCTTATCAGACTGATGGTCTGTAACTGATACTTCATGCGGTCCAACGGCTGTTGGCTTCATTAGGGAACAAGAGTTAATTTCAGCTCCCTTTTTGTTTGAAACTGTCTCTTTCATGGTACCAATTAAACATATGTTTTTATCATTCACGACTCCATGCTCAAGCACATGCCTTTTGCAGATATGAGTGTTCCAATAATTCTTGATCTGATGACCAGCACGCCCTGGCAATCGTCCTGCTATTAGTGACCAGCTGCAAACACACAATAAAATTAGCGCTGATATTATCGGCCATGTTTATTACCTATAATTTAATGGTTGCAGCATGAAGTTTACATGGAAGCACTTTGACATGCGATGCAAAGAGAATCCAGTGACATGGATAAAGTGATAGACCTATCCGCTTTATTGCTGCTTGAGAACGACAGATCTACGTTTGCCTAATATATTTTCCTGACTAATTACCATTTCTTCTGATAGTATATGAGTAAGTTTGCATTTTTTTATTAGTTGGGTATACGGATTCTCTGTTTTTCCTAATTAGCCATGTAGGCAACTGATAAGAAACTGTTTTATGCTAAATTGATCAATAGTTAACCCATTGAAACCAGTTTCCACATGTTTCAAAAATAGACACACATCTTGCATTCTAATTTTACCATCCGAAGTGGGGGTGGATTTATCTATTTTAAGATAAAGAAAAATAAAATTAATAAATGGTTCGACGTGAAAGAGGAAAGTAAAAGTAGTTGTGTTTGGTTAGCTCTAAAATGTTTAAAAAATATTTAATAAAACGATACTGGAAAAGTAGTATATATATAATTTTAATTTTAATAAATTTCTAAAAATAATTTTTAAAAAAATTATAAATTATTTATAATGAATAATGATGGCTTTTAATTTCCAGTAAGATTAAAATTGTCTTACTTAAATTTAAGTAAAGTTTATATTTCTGTACTTAAAGTATTAAAAGACTTATTCAAAGATAATTGTAGCTTTCTTAAATATTAAAAGAAACATTTCAAATTAACCATAGTTTTATTTAGTTGAAAGGTTAATAAGGTTGGTGATATAAAATAAAATAAAATTTGACATTTAGATTTAATGCGAGTAGAAAATGAATAATTTAGGACAAAGTTTTTTTTATTTTTTTATTTTCAACTCTTTTTGTGCTGATAGACTTTTTCAACCAAGGGTCTTTGGGAACTTAACAATGCCCAATTTCACTATGGAGTTAATTGAAATTTGTTCTTATTTTAACAATGATTATTTTCTTATTTAAAAGATTTGGGTTGAATACCTCATAATAATCATAGTTGATTTTTTCTCTCTAACTCTTAGTCACCCGCTAATTTCTCTTTCAATTTTGATGTAAAACTATTTGAAATAGTACCCCTATTGTGCAAATAATATTGTCCTTTACCTTCAAATGGTATAGCCACTATTAGGTATCCATATGTAATTCCCACCTGAACTAAAGGTGGTGTTTTTCCTTGGAGTTCAAAGCAATTTTATAAACCTATTGTATTCCATGTTCTTTAACCTCTTCTTATACATAAGTTACCTATTGATAACAATGCTTTCAATGGAAGAAATACTTACTTAAATGAGAAGGATATGATAGGGTGTACTACCTTTAATTTTGAAATTATATTTGATAAATCTATTTTGGATGCATTCTATCTTCCTCCGTGACTCTTTAAAGATACTCTAACTTCATAGATGTTTTCCATTTAACATAATTAGTTCTAAGAGAATCTGAAAAAAAGATTTTTTTTATCCAATATCTAAATGTTTGTTAACCTGTTATTGTTTTCAAATTCATAATATGCTTTCCCTCCTCAATCTATAACTCTAATTTAGCTTGTGATTGATGTCATTTCACAAATACTTGTATGACTAGTATAGATGCATCTTGGCATGCACTCAGAGGGGTCAAATCTTTTGAGATACAAGATACAAACATTTTTTAATATACAAAATTTGAAAAAAAAATTGCATCCCTCTCATCCCTTATAGCTAGCAATGAATATTCTCTCTCTCTCTCTCTCTCTATATATATATATATATATATATATGAAATATATATATATATATAATATATAATATATATAAATGAGCTATATACAGCAACACAACTTAAACTTCTAACTCCAAAAAAGCTTTGTTCCACGTGAAGGAAACATTACAAAAAAACTTTAGTTTAAAAGGGACAAAAATGTAACCTTAAAAAGTTATTTTCTTGAGTTGGTATAGGATATATAATACATATATTTTCCTTGAAGCTATATATATATATATATATATTATATATATATATATATATATATATATATATATATATATATATCAAATGTGACTTGAGACAATTTTATCTATGGAACTACATTGTCCACATTAATTTTTTTTTTCTTTCAAATAACATATATTTTTAGGTACAAATCAATATCATTTAATATAACTTACTAAAATAATTTATTCATGACTCATATTGATTTTTTTTAATATTATGAATATTTTGAAATGTGACATGCTAATTTTATATTAAGAATCTAATGAATTACACATCTCCCTTTTATTATTCTTGTTAGGAAGAAAATGGTATTTTTTATTTTATTTTTCAACTTCCAATTACTTTTTTAATTATGCATTCATTATTTTATTCTATACAACATTAAAATATTTTCATGAAGTCATGAAGTAGTTAATCTAAGTTAATATGTAGATAAGCAAGTTAAGGAGAATTGACCACCATTTTCTTTCTATATATAGATATATAGAGAATATTTTCTTTTTATTTTAAGACGGAGGCATGTCAACACCACAATTACCAAATGACACATTTTAATAGAGTGTTCCTCTCTCTATCCAATAAACATTTGAAATGATTTAGGAAGTTAAAAAATAATAGGTAAATAATGGAAACATGTAATGGATAAGATTCTTCAAAGTTATTATTATTGCTAAGTTGTTGATAAATTAACAATACTTGAAATAATAATGGAAATTGAATAATATTCAAATAACAGTATCATTACTTATCATAATATGTAAGTATATTAGCAAATATATTAATTGTAGTGTAACTTTTCTTGGTTTTAGAGGGTTTCCAAGGCATATTTCTGTGTTAAATTTGTTTGGTAGGAATTTGATGGAATCAAAAGTTTGAATTGTGTACTCTACATAATCAAAGTTCCAAAGAAATTTTTCATGGGTTGAATCCATTTATGCATTCAGAAATATATTTTAAATAACAAAAAAAACACTATCTAACAAAAACTCAAAATATTTTAATATTAAACAAAGCCAATATATGAAATTTTGAAAATTCTATTCATTTTTTTCTTTGTAAGCAAGCAAAGAACTTAATATTACTAAAAATTCTTTACATAGAGTAGAAGTTGTGGTAAGTTGAGAGACTAGTGTTGAGATGAAGAGATGCCTACAAAGTGCTAAATCTATTCTCAAATGAAATTGAGAAGGACCAGCTACCCATGGAAGGTAAATCAAATAGTCCCTCTAAGAAATAACAAGATAATTTAAGACAAAGATGAATATAGGCCATACAAAAATGGTGTTCTATGATTTCACTAGAAAAACTGAAACAACTGTGTAAACTAAACGAAGAAAAAAACATATGGTGCTTAAAGAGAGGCATGGTCATGTTATTTTTTTTCCTCTTGATCATTTTGATGTGGGTTTTCCTTAGTTTTAGTCTTGTTCTCCTACTCTAATATGTAGAATTATGCAAATGGATAATCTTATCCTTCTAGCAGCGAAGGAGGAATCTCTGATTCCGCCATAGCCATAAGAACTAGCACCTTGTTGGGGGGATTCCCCATTGCAGACTTAGGTGGCACTTGTAGAAGGACTTGGCTAACTATCATCTTTAGTTTCAAGCTTCTTCTATGATTACTTTCAGCGTCATTAGAAGGGGAGCGGCAAAAAACTCGATGGAAAGGATGAGGAGGAGAACCAAACTTGTGCAAGGAGTCTATATCTACCTAATTTTCCTTGGTACTAAGGGATTCTAGAGTCAAAGAGACGGGACAAAACTCAATACCAATTGAATTGGACAGATTTCGCAATGTGAAATTAGTATTTTAGAATCAAATGCCAACCTCTACGATTCGATGTTTTGTTCCTCCTCTGACTTCTTCCATGTTCTAGAGTTGGCATGCAAACAAGTTCCTTACTCCCAATAGTCCATCACCCAAGTACCCTTCCTCCTTTTACCAAACAATGAATATGGGCTAGAATATCCTAGTCAAACAATTCCTCATCTTCTCCATGCAAGGGAGGGAGAAGCATATGCTCTAGCCCTCTTCCTCCACATTTGGCTCTTCCACATTCCCCTACCATTTCTATCTATATGGTGTGATGATGCTTTTAGTGATGGTGTCTCGAAGTGTTGACTGCATAAATGATGCCCCTCTATTTGAAGTTTGTCACATGCAGTAAAAAATGAAGGTGGGGAGGAAAGTGCAGAAGAATAAGTCTTAACAAAGGCATGGATGCCAATGTAAGGACTCTAGAAAAGTAGAGTTGAATTGAATGTTTCAGACAGTCCCAATTAACAACATCAGAGACCTCCACCCAGAATCGACTCATCTTTAATTGCATGTATCATGTATGTCATGCTTGACCTGACAAATTGGAAAATATTTAAATAGAACTCTTATTAATTAATATTTTTTAAAATATTTTAAAAAGTATTAAAATTAAAATATCATGTTTATCAATACTTATAAATAAGTAATTTATTTTGAAAACATATGATAAAAAAAAAACAATATAACCAATATATAAAGGAGTAAAAATATTGTATTTTTAAATAAATATTTTAGATTACATCAACATACAATTTCAGTGGGCTTAATGGTTAAAAGCATGAGCACGTATATAATGCCATCGACTCGGCTTTTACTGCCCTTATACGTAAATCAGACTCCCCATCCTCCTTCGATGATTATCGACCCATTTCACTGTGTAATTGTCTCTATAAGATCATCTCCAAGATCATTGCAAATCGTCTCCGGCCTACCCTGTCCCGTCACATTGACCCTCATCAATTTTCATTCCTAGAACATTGCCAAATCCATGAAGATATTGGTTTGGCCCAGGAAGCCATACATACCATCTAGACCAGTCACCTTAAGGCTATCACCCTAAAGATTGATTTCGCCAAGGCTTTTGATCGGGTTAGTTGGCTTTACATTAAGATGCTCCTTATCCATCTGGGCTTCCCCCTCAATTTTATCAACTGGATCATGGCCTGTATCACTATTCCTTTTAGTATACTGATCAATGGGTCTGCATCTCAATTTTTCCACTCCAAAAGAGGACTCAGACAAGGATGCCCCCTGTCTCCTCTTCTTTTTCTGATTGTCATGGATAGTCTTAGTTGTTTGATTGCTTCTGCCAAGAGGGATGGGGATCTCTATGGTCTCAAAATATCAGATGACTGTTTTCTCACCCATCTTCTGTTTGTGGATGATGTCATTATATTTCTGAATGGTAGTATCAGGGATTCCTGCTCTTTTTCAAAGATCCTCTCCCTTTTCTCATCTGCCACTGGGATGTTAGCAAACCACACAAAATCAAGCATCACTTTCACTCGCACTTCCATCCATGAGTCTCAATATGTTGTACGACTATTTCCATATTGCATCAATCCCCTAGATCGGGGTCTTAAATACCTAGGCTTCTAGATCAAGCCTGTCAGCCAGAAGATAGCTGACTGGACTTGGCTTGTCTCAAAACTGGAAAAACGGCTTAACTTATGGAGTCACCGATATTTATCTAGAGCCAGTAGACTAGTATTGGTAAAATTTGTACTAGGGACCACGTCGGTCTATTGGATGGCCCTTGCTTAGATTCCGAGGAGCATCTTCGCTAGGTTACACCAAATCTGTAATAGATACCTATGGAATGGCAACCAAGACAAGCAGATTTTTGCATGGGTGGGATGGAATAAGATAGCGCTACCCAAAAAATGGGGAGGCTGGGGGCTTAAATACTTGCCTCTATTTGCACATGCTCTTGCTGCTAAAATGAGGTGGACATTAATTACACGACAAAATCTTTGGACTACCATCTCATATTACAAATACATTTGGCCTTTGAGTATAATGGAAAGGATCCGTCTTCCTAATTGGTCCAAATCAAGCATATCAGCTGTCTAGAAAGCACTTCTAAATTCATTGCCTCTCATTCGGGAGAACCTGGTTTGGAAAATAAATGATGGATCCTTGGCTCGTATTGGATTAGACCCATGGAATGGGAGTGGTGGCAGACACTTGTTATCCAGGAATCTCATACAACATCTACACGCTCGGGAGATCAAGGCGCTAGCTAACATAGTGGATCCTCTAAATTCTACTATTTTTGCATAGCGATGGAAATCCGCACATCAGATTAATCTTCCACAATGTTGGCACCAAGAATGGAATTATTATACAAATTCTCTATCTGACTCACACATTAGGATCAAAGAGGGACCAAATGAACTAATATGGCATCTATCTGATAATGGTATTCATACTCCAAAGGTGGGCTATTTAGTGTTGATATCGCATAAGGTATCGGATTTAATCACTTTTTGGTGGCAGGCAATATGGAAACTTACTGCGCCTCCATGGATCAAGCTCTTCTTTTGGTGCATATTAAAAGGTAAAGTCCCCATAGGTGAAAACCTCATGCACCGAGCTATCTACGGGCCTACTTGGTGCACTCTATGTAAAAATGCAGCAGAATCGATTACACACCTTTTCCTGAATTGTCCAGCCTTGACGAATTTGTGGCAAAACATCTCCACAGCATACGATTCACGGGCTCATGGGAAGGTAATGACATAAGCAGAGTTTGGGAAATTTGGTATCACTGGCATAAGGGATCTAAACTACAGAGCCTCCCTTTAATTATCAGTTGGTATCTCTGGTTGGCACGGAACCAAAAAAATTTTGGTAACAGACCTATGAACTGGCCGCATCTTTCTGCACTTATTATATTAGCCTATAATGAGATGGCTGAGCCTCCCCAGCCTCGCTCCCGGAGGCCTCATGACCCCCTCACATATAGATAAAAATACCCCATGGGCATATTTTGATGGTGCTACCCAGCAGCAGGGATGCGGGGGTGGTTTCATCTTGTACATCAGCAATCAACATTTCTATAAAGTCTGGATGGGTTTGGGGATTGGCTCAAACAATTTCGCTGAACTCATTACTCTTTGTTATCTCATGCATTTCTCTTTGGGTCATAATTGCATGAACTTTCATATATATGGAGATTAGAAGATCGTTATATATTGGTTCAATAATATTACTATTTGCCACACACACACACTCAGTAATATATTGGATGAAATAAATATATTGAAGGCTCATTTTATTGACATCACTTGCAATCATATCTATAGGGAACACAATAGCAGTGTCGACAAACTATCCAAGGCGGTCATATCACTTCCCCGAGGAGAGTGGTTAATACAGGAGCAGCGTGGGTCAAATGCATTCCAATACTACCATCGACCCTACATAGGCCCACATTACCATAGGGTGGATAGCAATTGAACTAAATATGTGATAATATTTTTGAAATTTTTGAACAGTTATATGTATATAATGGACAGAACATAATCTTACAGGGCCCTGCGTGGCATATATGTACATAAAATAGAAGGACAAAAAAGAACATCCTGCGTGATGTTATCTGATATTTATGCTGATATTTTTGATCATATACTAAGCCCTCACAGACACAGTAGGGTATGCAATATGCATCTACAATATGTAATTTTTCAAGATAATGAAAAATTACAATTTTTCCAGTGGAAAAAAAAGAACATGAGCACGTGTTTCCTTCTAAAATGTCATAGATTCAAAACCAGAAAAGTAGAATACATATGCTTTCATAAGTTTAGGAGTCAAATCAATACTCAAAAATAAGTAAATTTAGGAGTCAAATCAATACTCAAAAATAAATCTTTATCTGACAAATTTTAATATCTAACTTAACTATAACCTTAAATAGTATTAATAATGATAATAAAATAAATAACACATAACTAAATAAAAATAAAATTTCTCGGAATCCTCTCGGTAGTTCTAACTTTGACTAGATATGGTAGGGTATCAAGCTCAACTATTTCTATTTATATAAATTTGTAAGGGGATGTTGTCAAATAAATATTGTACGTTTGTTTGTTATGTTTTCATCTATCATGAATGGCACGTAGACCATAGGTATACTAATTAATTGATGGAAAGAAATGGAATTGGCATAGTACAGCTGTTACTCTTCTCGTTGACCCACTTCTATTAAAAAAAAAATCATGATATGGCATATAGTATTAAAATATGTCCTGTGATTCTTAATTATGGGTGGAGTCGAGCTGTTCTTATTTACTTTTTTGAGAAAGCCGGTGATATATATATATAATAAATATATAAAGAGAATGTTATGCGATTATCCATTAAAGTTTAATTGTTTTAGTTATTTTTTTATCAATAGAAATTTAGAGGTATAATTTTCAATGATATCTTTATGTTTTAAGTTAGAGCAACCCTCTTTGAAATTTGGTTTATTTGTTTATAATGAAGTTGCTTTCAAGATTTGAAATTTGGTTAATTTGCTTGTTGTGCTAGTAGATAGTTGCGTTAAGATTTGACACTAGATTAATTTGCGTATTGTGTTTAGTGGTAGAAATTCATTGCATTCACAGTCGGTATTATTGAATAGAAAAATATATTATAAAAGAGATTATTTTTTTGATAGTCTGTATAATGATACCAAAGTAATAGTTCATGTACAATTATACCAAGTTACACTATAAAGCTATAAACTAAGTGTACAGCTACAGGATAGGTGATTATAAGCATGATTTACTTTTTTTCCTTTTTTCGATCTACGTACCTTTTTCTATGAATAAATGTTCACAAAATTCCCTAGTTTTACTATACAAAATCTTTGTTATTAGAAGAGTGTTTTATTTATTATTTATTATTTTGTATCATTATTTTTCCTAAATATATTTTATTCATATTCTTTTATGATGTAAATTCCTTGTTCTCAAAGTCTTTTATGTTGTATTATTATTTCCCCAAAATTATATTTCATAGGGCTCCATTTAATACTTATTACTAACTAGTGTCTCAGAGTGAAAGGTCAATAAATGCCAAGTTCTTTTCATTGCACGTGACAGGAAAAGATAGGCCTATCTTGTGTGGTTGTGGAGTCTGAATTCCGCCCATCACGGAGCAGAGTTTAATTAGAGGCGGCAAATCCCATCGTAAATGATATTTCTTTTTCTCTGGTGTTGGCTGCAAAATCATGTGGCTCATGGACGTAGTTTAATACCACGTGTAGGGGAAAAGCCACGTTGACGCAATTTTGTGCATGCACTGAGCACTGTGTTATTTCAGCCAAAGATACAGGAGGTAGGAAAGAAAACCTACGGTATGAGATAACCCTTGATTCGGCAATTCTGAAGATCAGCAGAGTTACAACGTGAAAATATTGCTGTTGCTCTATTCCTGAAAAAAAAAAAAGAGGTGATCACCTCATCGAGGCCGCATCTTTATCCTTGATTAGGGTTCTCATTTTGCAGAGTTTGTCCAATTTGGTGGGACGGCTTTGTGGTGAAGGAGAAATTGACTTCTATGTTAAAATCGAATTTGGTGGGGATCGATTTTTGTATTTTTATTTTATATTTGACTGCATATGGTTGCATCAAGTTTTAATTTTATTTTGTTTGCGACTCCAGGCTCTGTTGGTGCTGGTAAAGCTAGAGCGACTTCTTTTGTTGGGCTAGTGAAACCCATTTCTGGATAAAGACCACATTCAGTCAAATTATTTTTGTGCAACGCATTTGAGGCTACTAAGTTAACGGACGATCCTTTTTCGAGGGGTCATGGTTAAGTCAAGAAGAAAGAGGTATTTTCTATTGTAAATGTGAGGCACAATTTTCTCAATCCATATATATATATAGGCAGGTTTTGTAGAATCAAGAAAAAAGATAACAAATACCAAGCTCTAGCTAGAGAAGTTTAATCAAATAATTAATTTCAAATTATGGAATCCTAAGACATGAGAATTGTTGGTGGAATGAGTACTTAAGGCATTGAATGAAAAAAGGAAGAAACTTACTCGTGTAACGCATAAGGAATTAGATGCCTCAAAAGTTAGACCTCTTCACATCAATTGATTTATATCTTGTGTTAGGATCATAGAGCACTAAGAGAAGTGGTTGTATCTAAAGGAATAACATGAAACATTTTTGCCTTTAAAATAAATATACCATGGGAAAAACCATGTGTTTTCATATCCCTGGAGCACAAAACCACTAGAAGCTTGACTAAGTTAAGTTTACTTGAACTAGACTAACAATATCACCCTTAAATTTCACTGAAGCTGATTGACCCAATCCCAATCATTCATCAACCATCTCATACCTAAGATCTCACATTTCCTCCCTCAAGTTAGATAGTTGGATCCCTTCTACTCCAATACCTTTCCAAGTGGTCCACTCCACATCTTGATGATTACATGTACCACTACATTGCATGCATGTCTGATCAAAGTCTTAATGGATTACAACAATGCATGCCCCTACACAACATATATGCCTGAACATCGGATCTTGCAAGTTCCTACGGGAATACACCTACCTATTACAATACTTCACTACTCAGACCAAAACCCTTAGGGTGTTCAAGACATCAAACACGAGCTCCTTCACTTTATACTACTCCATCTTCATTCTTTTTATTACATACCACCATTCTCATCAGTTCTATATCTCACATGATCCAAACCTTAACCTGTATTTTCAGGCTAATTGACATCTCTCTTTATATCACACCTACTTCATACCATATATCCTAAATCCATCCAATATTCACTATCCTCATCAATTTTGAAAACCACCAACGTGATACATAAATATTGACCACCTTAGAAGGCCCAAGCTTCGCCATCTTGTGCATTTCTTAGACCTTTGACATTTTCTTTTTGAGTTATTCCATACTTGTTGTTCTCCTCTAACATATAGCTCGAAAACAACTTTCTTTATTTGTTTACCAATCTCATACTCCACATCTGCATGCAACTTGGTATGGACAAACATATCATTCTTATGGGATTTCATTGCAACTTGTTGTTGTATCCATATTTTAGTGAATACTTGCATCTTTCAATTAATAATGAGAGTGTTCCCATTCAATACATGGGCTCAAGATTATTTAAAAAAAAAACTTCAATCCAATATGTAGCCAGTAAATATAGCATCTATAACAACACAGGTCTCATGTTTTAGACCTCACACACTAGAGGTATCCATCCAAGATCGTTCCTTAGTTTTGGGCGTCACACTTATATTTATTTTTGTTTTTTTATTTGCATCACGTGAAGCAAATGATCTTAGTTTAACTCACTTATTGTCCTTCTAGCATTATGGTCAAACATGCCTATTGTCTACAAATTACCACCATGGCCTCAACGATCACTATCTCCACCATTGGCGCTACAACTCTCTCTATGACCACTTGGCCTCCACATTCAACACACTACTCAGAATCAAATGCCCCACCATAGGAGATTTCAACTTCATAATCCCTTTCTTGCTTGACTTTATTCTTAAGAGATCATGATGTTTACTATTATTACAAGAGAGATTCAAACTCGAGCTTTGCTAGCGATAACCTATATGCATCCCTTTTTACATCTTGACAAGCTCGAGGGATACATCTTCCACATTGTACATGGCCTACAATTCCTATAAGTTCCCGATAAATTGAATGCCATCTCTTTGATTTGAGAAATTAGATTCTCTTGCCCACTCAAACTCTACTCCTCATTCTTGTCTTGAATAGAAAAAAATAAACCTTTGTTAAAAAATTTAATCATGAACACATTATATAAGCAACCACAAATATTTAGAATGCGAAGAAATACCTTAGGAAAACTGCAACTATATGGAAAAAAACAAACGTGATTGAACTAGTCCTTTGCCAAATCCCTAGCAAACTAAAGAGCCCACACTTCCTCAACCCTTGGCTCCTTACAATTGCCAAGTAACCCAGACTTCATCAACCTTTGGCACATTTTAATAAAGATTAATAAGACTACTTATAGGTTACTTTCCATCCAAATACAACTTGAATATTGCCATGGACCGTAAAACTATGTTCCCAAAACCACTAGTTGTAGACTATCATTCCCAAGTCAAGGTTAATCCTAAAAATCCCTCCCTTACACTTGAATAGGAAATCGTTATGGATCGAACCCCCCTACAGCTTTGGGTACTCAAGATAATCCTGCATTCCCCCTATCTCTCTAGACTTTGGGGTACACATGCCTAGTAGGTCTGACAACAATATTCCCAATTTTATCGTCTCCATTATAATTAACATCTTTATTGGTTACTATTATTACTTCATTTCTTCTTATACTCTTTCCTTTCCTTCCTCCATTCATTGTTGATCTGGATTTGAGAGGCAATTGATCCCAAAATTGATCCATTTGAAAGCCCCTTGAATGGGACCAAAGTTCTTAATAGTGATATTCTAACTTGATGGTGTTAATATGCTTCAATCCAATTGAATATTAAACTTGGGAATGTTTTAATAGTCTCTAAATTCATTACTTAAAAATTTTAGTGCTCATAACTATACAAACAACCTGAATAAGAAAACATCAAACAAGAGATCAATCGTATAAGATAAGATATCACCGAGTTACTAATTGAGTTCACCAAGTGTGGGCTAGGTATCTAGCTCCACTAAACTTCATAACAAATCCTTTAGTTACTCTTCAATAAGGATTCTCTTCTTTTTTAGTATGAAAGGAACTAACTCTCACTTTAAGTGGTAATGTCTCTCCTCCAAAGAGACATTCTCCAAAGAACACTCAATTGAAGTACGATTGTCTCTCCTATAAAGAGATGTTCTACCTGAACACTAAACTCTTACTTCAAGTGGAAAAACAACCCTTTTAGTACCACACCATCTTGTTTTATGTGTACAATCTCACTGCAACTATCAAAATGGCCCTTTCCGTACCACACCATCTCAACTTACATGTACATCCTCAAACAAATAATTCCTTCCAATAGTTTAGATATTTCTCCCTTGTGGAAGAATATAAACATCATACAAAATATGAAAGTACATATTCCGACTCTCACATAAAGTGGAAAAATGGCACTTTCATAACAAGACTATCTGAATTTCCATGTACAGGCTCAAACAAGTAATTCCCTAAAATAATTTAGATCTTGTGGCCTTGCTACAACATATAGAGATCTCATACAAAATCTACAAGTACATGTTCCCCTTTTAATAAATCTCGAAAAGGGAAAATAAAAAATAAATGAGACTTACATTATTTTTCATGCCAAAACACACAATTAGAAACTCAAAACTTGTGAAGCACAACACCAATAGGTATGTCTCATCATTCAACAACTTTTAATTGTAAAAATGACCAACTTCTAAAAAGTGCATCTCTATCTTGAAATTCATGCCAACCATTGATAACACATGTGAGATTTAAACCATGAACCCTCAAATGAACTACTCAAATCACAAGAAACACAATGCTAGTAGGTCTTTATTGTCATTTTAGAACATCTGACTATAAATCGGAACAACTTTGAAAACTACATCTCTATCTCGAATTTGTGCAAAGGGTTAATGACACATGGGATTTAAACATGAGCTTAAGATCCACTAATCATATCTGAATTATATTTTCACCAATAGACTCATATCAAAAAATCATGAAGAATGACTATAAGCATCATAGGTTTTTGTCACCTTCATTTATGGACCTCTCCCAAATCCTCTGTCTTAAAACATGCCACAAACAACAAAGATTCCTTGCATTATATGCATATTCTTTGGAAATTCATGCACTGGTACATGCCTGACAGATCCCCCACAAATGTTGTGTGTGACTTTCCTCAACAACTAAGTCCTTGGATAGCCACGGATCACTCACTTGTTAGATATAAAATAATGGTTTAAATAAAAGAGTCCTTGACAATTTTAATGAGATTATCCATAGGAAAATTGGCTTTCATGGTAAACATAGTTCACTGGATGTGGGGGAGGTCTTGGTGTCAAATCCATGGGCCACACATTTTGGATTTAATACAAATCATGGTTTATATATACGTTGGTTTGGTATATATTTTTAAATATAACATTGTTAAGACAAAACTTGTGTAGCATTATTTAACCATAAGTTGACCCCAACCAAGCAACTAGGATTGTCACAAGGAAGCCCTAGTTAGGCACATGGTTGGCCAATCACTAACCTTGACACTATGTGAAGATGTCTATTCACATGATTCAACTACCAACACAATTCCACATGAGTTTTATGGGTGCCACATGTCATCTCCTTATTGTTTCACATGTCAACTTGCAACATCAGTACTATAGTACCAGACCATTACATAAACAGCTATGTAACGATCCTATAGTTCCGGATGGAACTCTTCGATGCTTCCACATGGTAGCTTCATTGACTCCCTTTATTTTTTTTATTAAAAACTTCAAACTTCCATATCTTTCTCATACGAGCTCTATTTGAGGTCTCATTTACACCATTTGAAATCTCTCCTCGAGCTCTTCAACATGGCATAGACTCTGTCGAATTTTGAGTACGATCAGCTGCACATCTGACATTTATGTCAATATAAAAATAATTCATCTACCAGATTTAGTTTACCTACAAATTTCTTGTTGTCTTCACCACTAAGAATGACATATTGTGTTGCTACAACATATGTCATGGTGTAATTTTTAACATAGAATATACTAGTATCAAGGATTGGGACTTTGGTAGTGATCACTTCATAATACTCTATAGCCTCACACTCTACATCTGCTAGTCTTTCCATCTTTCAAATCCTTTTCATTCCCCTTCTTTAGTTTTGGATATCGAAAGACACAATCTCTTTCATGCCAATGCTAGCATATTTGATAGAGCCCATATTGTTCGATAGCTTGTCCTTGGATGACTCATTCACTTATCAAAATTTATCATAAATATGATATTATTGATCCTTCATGGCCTCTCCTACTCTATGTTTCATATGCCTGCAACATTGAGGGCCAAAGAAGATGATTGCTTGAAAGTCGCAGAAGTCTTGTCACTAGTGTTTATGATAGTATCCTTAGCCTTGCCAATGTTGGCTTTGATGTTATCTATGCTCTTGTTAGCACCAATTTTAATAAGGTGATGTGCCCCCCTTCCCCCCAACCTCCTTGATCTTGTTTAGACATGGCAGATTGCATGTTAGAAAAAAATTTCCAGTGTCATTGCAATATTGATTAGCATTCTAAGCTATTGATTTGAGCAACCTCTCTCTTTCATACTCCAGCATAATTACTTGATTTCCTTCTCTCATCAAAAACCCTATTGGATTTTCCTCACCTAGCTTAACTATCATTGTCTAAGGATTTCTAATTTTATTCCATCTATTGTGATAAAACAACTCATACATTACTTGTCCACTCACATGCGAGCTCACTTTGAATAGTTGGTCCACGTATAATTTGACTGGATTTATGCCAACTTGGTTTCTCCAAATTTGTATTTCTGCACAAGTCACATTCTAATTGTTCCTTCGAGTCTTCAACATTTTGACACAACTTTACATGTAGATCGGTAACACAATAATCTCCTCTCAACAAGTCTCTACACAATATCTCCACAAAAAAAGTGTCCACAATAAAACTTGACATAGTGGAAACAAAACTATACACATAACAAGAATTATCACACCCACTCTAATACCATTGGTCTAGATCACAAAATACCAAGACTAGTGGTGGTGTCTAATTACACCATTATTGTGTTCCTAGTGACTACCGGGACAACATAACATTGAGGTTCTTGTCCTATTAATAGGTTACATTAAATATAAATACCCTAGACAAAACCATGGGTTGTTATATACCTAGAGTCCAAAAACCATTGGTCACTTGATCGCATCAAGTTTACTTGTTCCACCATAATATCTTCTAGCTAAGGTTGTATTTAATATTATTAAACCTGAAACAAATCATGCTTAGGTAGTAAAATGAAATATAATTATATGATGAAATCAATCACAATGTAGTTAAGATGTAGCTTGTATACATATCAAAAGGTATTAAACTGGTCAATTATTTATACATATTTAATATTCTTAAATGCCAAATAACTAAAATGAATGCAAAAATTGATGAGAAGGATAACATAGTTACATTATTATATTTATTACTTAATAATATTAAATCTTAATATTATTATGCAAAGATATAACATATTAAATCTTAAGATTTAGCATAGATCTATCTAACTTTAGGTCTATGAAAGGAAAAGAGGAATCAAATCTATAGAGTTGTAAATATCTCCTCAATTGTTGCACTTAAAAAGAGGTTTACATCTTTAGAAATTTGATCCTTATAAATATTTAGTAGATCCAAAATTAATATGAATCTACATTGATTATATTAATTTTCATTACATTATTAGATACTATAAATGGTAAAAATACTTCAAATCACATGGTTTATGAAATTAAGAAAATATTAAGATTTATTTTATATTAAATATTTAAATATAATAATATGTTTCAATATATTAAATAATGTATAAATTTATACGATTAATTATTATTTTTTTATTTTAAATAATATATGAAATATATAATAATATTATTATTTTTTAATTTGAATTGAAAAATTATGTGGGGGTAAAACCTATGAAAACTGAGTTGAGTATATCAATCACCTCTAACCTGCCAATGGATTGAGTTGACAAAGTTTAATTTAGATGTTGTCAAGAGTTTGTGAGATTCATGGAAGAATTAATTCTCAACATTTAATGAATGTATATATTTTCATGAACAAATTGCATCACAATAAGATAAAGAAATACATGATGAATTTGGGTTTTCAATGTGATTGCTTGTGACTATTGGTTGGTATATATTTCCAGGCTTTATTCTCTTGCATTCTTACTTTCTTCTCTTTCATTACTACTATTGATCATACATATATTGAAGTATGAGGATTCCTTGCTAGTGTTTTTAGGTCTAGATCTTTTGTTTTCTGCTGGACATTCTTCTAATTCTCAATATTCAGCTATATCAGCCTAGTGTACAAGGGCTTGCTTTATCATTAGGCCAATTTTGCATGCTATGGGATTTGAGAGACCTAATTTTGATTTTTTTCATGCACAAATAAAATTACTTGAAGAGGGGGACGAGCTAGAGGAAATGTTTCAAGACTATCCTCGGTGGAACCTACATACCAAGTGGATTTTCATATGAAAAATTTTATAAGACAATTGGTAAATGAACAAAAATACACATTCATAATATAAGTTTAACAAAAAGAAAGCTACTGAAAATCATTTTAGGAAATCAAAGGTTAAGTTCCATTTCCTCATGGATTCCAGACAAGTAGCAATGCGCTTCTCCTTTGAGTTTCACAAGAATAAAAACAAAAATTCCTAAAATACACCTAATTATCTGAATAGAGGGAAAATACCATAGGCGCAATAACATTTTTAGAAGCCTCACTAAGGTAAGATTATAGGTTAGGGTTTCTATCAATGAATCGAACGTGGAAGACCAAAGTCTCATACACAAACAACCATCACCCCAAAGCCATCGTTGGATTTCAAATATTAGATCCATATACTTAACAATGTCAAAACAACACAAAAATCCCTTAGTCTAAGATTAGACAAAAACTTCTTTCTTTCTCACCATAAGGAAATTTTCACTATACTGGATTGAAATTCTGCAAGCCATGGACAAAAATTGAAAAAAACAAACTAATCCATTATTTCTAAGGAAACATGACCCCTCATCAACCTTTGAACCAATGGGAAAGGAAAGGGTGGGAGGTTCATGAACCTAAACATAAGAATTTTTTTGAATCATATCATTCTTGACAATGAGAGACAATGCCTAGACTTGAAACTAGCATATTCTAACACCCCTTCATTGTATGTAACACTTTTCACCTAAGCTAAGGAAATCTAGGTCCAAGGTGTAACAATGAAAGTAAATACTTTATTTTTAAACAAATAAAGATAATGTAAAATGCTTTGAAAACAAGACACCAAGTGATGAGGTTCTTTCCAAATACAATCCCATTGGTGAATGGGAATGGATAATTCTTTCATGGTAATACTTCTAGATCCAATTCTAGATAAGCTTAATGGTTTTGGAGATAAACATCCATTACATTACTTAGGTGGAAAAAGATGCTAAGTTAAGAAAAAAACATAAAATCCTTGTGGGAGATAAAGGCACGCTTTTATGAGGAAAAGCCTCGCGGGAGATAAAGGCAAGATTTTCTAGGAAAAACCTAGGAAAACGGATTAAAAAGATCCATAAAAGCAGGATGCCTATTAATGGGAACCTTATCATGAACGAGGATATTAAATACCAATTGAAGAGTTCAATAGGAGGTACTTGATCCATGGCAAGAAATCTCGGCTCGGGAGTGAACTAGAGGAACTCTGTTCTAGGTTGGGTGGTGGTGCTCAGTTTTCCAAGGGACTTTCTTCAACTAATCTAGTTTGCTTCAATGAATATTGTTTATGTGGCTCCTTACTCTTTATATTGTCACATCTTTAAATTTATGAGTAGAATTTCACTGTGCTATCTCATGGTTCATTACTGTTAATGTTGTCGACTTTTTATGTGATGAGTATAATGTTGAAAGTATAATTCCAACTGCACATCGAGTGAGCGATTCAGCTTGGAGTGATTCACCTTGGAGTGATTAAGCGATATGCGATCCGCCGATATCGCATCGGCGAAGAGGAAATGGGGACTTATAAAGTTTTGATGTTATTTGAGATGAGCTATCGCCGATATCACATCAGTGTATCGCTATCGGCATTTCAAGTGGTGCATTACCTATTTATAAGTGTGCAATCACCGATAACTCGGACCCGACGATGGTATTAATTCTTTTTGATAAATTATTGGGTCCACAGTATTTTCGCAATCGGGAAACCGAGGATGCACAATTTTCCATATGTGCATGCAATGTGATAAAGCTCGGACCCGATGAGTTTCCAAAGTCAATTTGAACACTGATTGAAGTACAGGCCTGCTGAAAATAAATTTGACGTGAAGTAAAAGTCTCTTTACCACCGTTTATGTTAGTAAAATAATAAATGAAAATTTACTGTGGGTTGGTAAGTTTTTGATGAAGTTTTTAATTTTTATCTACGGGAGTATGGGCACACGTAAAAGCTAGTAAAACCATTTAATTTTTGTTGGTTTCTTGTTACGGAAGCATGGCAGGAAAACGTATGTAAGTTTTCTGGTTGTCATATATAAATGTAATGTTTCATTTTCTTTTGGTAAGAGTGTAATTGAGAAGGAAGGCACAGCAGTGCGTAAGCGATTTTCTTTTGCAAAAGGATCGACGCAGCAGCGTGAGAAAATATATGTAATTTTCACACAGTAGTGAAATATTATTGGTGAATCCCTCTGTGAGAGAGGAAGATCATAATCTGTAACTGAAATCTTTTAATGAACAAAAATCTTTGGAGTGCAAAACTCTGTCTGCTGCTCAGAATTTTTTTTTATGTTTCCGCTGTGTTAAAATTCCTGTGGAGAAACAGAGCATTGTCTCTATGTGCAAGTTTATTTTGATTGTTTTTGGGATTTTACCAGAAAAAATCCCCAACACTGGTATCAGAGCTAGTTCAGACTCTTTGAAGACATTCAAAGAAGCTGAATGAAGGAGTTTTCTGGCTGGAGTATATCTTCTCCAGCAAAGTGAAATCTTTGGCAACAGGATCTAGGTATTTTTCAAATTAGTTTCTTGTATTACTGCTGAAGAAACAGTCAGTGTTTTAAATACACAGTCAAGGATTTAGAAGCATAGCTGAAAATTCAAGGAATGGCCAGCACAAGCACTGGTATAGTTATGTTTAACACCAAGCTCCCACAGTTTAATGGGAAAAACTATGACTATTGGGCAATAACCATGACAGCCCTGTTTGCCTCTCAAGATTTATGGGAAATAGTTGAAGATGGTTTTGAAGAACCAGCAGATGAGAATGAGTTTAACAGATTAAATCAGGCAGAGAAAGACCTATTGAAGAGCAATAGGAAGAAGGATTCAAAAGCCCGTGTGTTGTTGTATCTAGTAGTAGACCAGAGTGTGTTTCCAAGGTTAGCAACAGCTAAGACATCCAATGAAGCATGGCAGACCCTCAAGGTAGCCTATCAAGGCATGGAGAAAGTGAAGACAGCAAAACTACAGTTGCTGAGGAGAGATTTTGAGAATCTGTGCATGAAGGACTCAGACAACATTGACTGATTCTTCACACATGTAATTGGTCTGATCACACAGATGAGGACTCATGGAGAAATCACTGAAGAAAGGAGGATTGTGGAGAAACTCTTGAGGATCCTACCATCAAAGTTTGATGCTATTGTCACCACCATAGAAGAGACAAAGGATCTCTCAAACTTTTCAGTTGATGAACTTCATGCATCACTGATAACTCATGAGCAGAGGTTGAGTAGCAATGAAAACTCATCTCTAGAGCAAGCCTTCAAGACCCAGATGTCCTTTGGAAGAGGAAGAGGTCAAGGCAAAGGAAACAAGTGAGCAAGAGGCAGCAGCCAGAATAGAGGTGGAAGGAACAGTCCAGCAAATGTTCAAGGAAGAGGCAGCAATTCAGATCAGAACCAAGGTCATCGCAGCAGCCAACAAAGAGGACAACATCATGCTCAAGGACAGAGGTATGAAAAATCCAATGTCCAATGTTATTATTGTAAAAAATATGAGCACTATGCCAATGAGTGTAAGAAAAAGCAGCATGATATGAATAATATCACTAGAGAAAATATCAGCCAAAATAATGTTTTATTAGCTTGTAACATGGCTGAAACAAATAATGAAGACATATGGTTTTTAGATTCAGGTTGCAGCAACCATATGATAGGAAACATAGCCGTGTTTTTTGCTTTAGATCAAAGTGTGAAGTCACAAGTCACACTTGGGACTAATAGTAAAATCTTTGTTATGGGAAAAGGAGGAGTCAAAATATTTACAAAGAAGGGTGAAAAGAAAACCATAGCAGGTGTCTACTATGTCCCTGGAATGAGGTGTAACCTCTTGAGTATTGGACAGCTTGTCCATAAGGGGTACAATGTTTTCTTTAAGAATGATGTATGCACCATCATGGATATAACACCCAGCAAAAGATGCATTTCTGAAGTAAAAATGATGAGGAAGAGAATGTTCCCTCTCAAAATAAGAGCAGATTTGAAAAACAAAGACGTAATTGCAGCAGTTACCCAAGAGGCTTTCCAAAGTGTGCCTAAGGATGAAAATTGGTTATGGCACATGAGATTTGGACATCTCAACTTTGGAGGTCTTAATTTGTTGAGTAGAAAAGGAATGGTAAGAGGATTACCATTGATAGAGAAACCGGACAGCCTTTGTGAAGGTTGCATATTGGGAAAACAACACAAAGAAAGTTTTCCACTAGGGAAAAGTATAAGGGCAAAAGCACCCTTAGAGATTTTCCACTCAGATGTCTGTGGACCGATGCAAACCCCATCACTAGTAGGCAACCAATATTTTCTAACATTCATTGATGATTTTACAAGAAAAACTTGGGTTTATTTCTTGAAGAATAAAAGTGAAGTGTTTGAAAAATTCTGAAACTTCAAAGCACTTGTGGAAAATCAAAGCGGGCTGCATATTAAAGTTTTGAGAACTGACAGAGGAGGTGAGTATATCTCCAAGGAATTCCTACGGTTTTGTAGAGAAAATGGAATTCACAAACAATTTACAGCAAGGTACACTCCACAGCAAAATGGAGTTGCTGAAAGGAAGAACAGGACCAT
>APFE030876156.1:51932-102108 GCA_000404065.3 Pinus taeda
AGTGGAAATTCAAGTGCATCTTCAAGCACTTGCACACCGAATGAAAGAGGTAAGAAATTTAGAAACTTGAGTGACATTTATGATGAAGGAATGAATTCCTTGTTTGCCTTGTATTGTCATGTTGATGACCCTATTCATTTCGAAGATGTAATCAAAAATAAGAAATGGATAGAAGCTATGGATGAGGGAATGAATGCCATAGAGAGAAACAAGACATGGGATTTGGTTGAGCTACTAAAAGGTAAAGAAGTCATTGGAGTTAAATGGGTCTATAAGACCAAGTGCAATGCTGAAGGCAAAATTGAAAGGCACAAGGTAAGACTGGTTGTCAAAGGGTACAAGCGGCAGTATGGGAGAGACTATGAGAAAACTTTCGCACCGGTTGCAAGAATGGAAACCGTGAGAGCAGTGTTGTCCATAGCAGCACAAAACAAATGGAAAGTTTACCAAATGGACGTGAAGTCAACATTCCTAAATGAAGTGTTAAATGAGGAGGTCTATATTGAACAACCTTTAGGCTATGAGAAAAAAGGCCAAAAACACAATGTATGCAGATTGAAGAAAGCTCTTTATGGGTTGAAGCAAGCGCCAAGAGCGTGGTACAGTAGGATAGATTTCTATCTACTGGAAAATGAGTTTGATAAATGTGAGGGAGAACCCACCGTCTACATCAAAGAAAAGGATGGTAAGATTTTTAATGTTGTGTTATATGTTGATGATGTGATTTTTACAGGTAATGATGACTACCTCATTAAAAATTTCAAATCAGTCATGAAAGATGAATTTGAAATGACTGACATGGGTTTGCTGAGACACTTCTTAGGAATAGAAGTAGATCAAAATGAAAATGGATTTTTTATCTCTTAAGCGAGATATGTAAATGAATTGTTGGGCAGATTTAATATGCAAGAGTGTAAGGCAGCGATCACTCCCATGGTAATGGGACTAAAACTCAGCAAAGAGGACAGCAACAAGGACTTTGATCCTAGCTTATATAAGAGCATAGTTGGCAGCCTCATGTATTTAACAACAACTAGGCCAGATATAATGTTTGCTGTTAGTTTAATTTCCAGATTCATGGAGAGGCCAAAGGAAGGACATTGGTAGGCAGCAAAAAGAATTCTGAGGTATGTTAAAGGTACTGAAAGGTTTGGCATCTTATATAATGTCTCAGAACATTCAGATTTAGTTGGCTACACTGATAGTGATTGGGTTGGAAGTGTAGATGACCGGAAAAGCACTTCCGGTTATGTTTTTCACATGGGCTCAGGAGCCATTTCATGGGCTTCTAAGAAGAAGTCCATTGTAGCATTGTCTACAGCAGAGGCTGAATATGTGGCAGCTACAGCAGCAGCATGCCAAGCAGTGTGGATGAGAAGAATGTTGAGGAGCTTAGGCCGTGAGCAGGCAAAAGCAACAGTGATTCTTTGTGACAATAGCTCAGCTATTGCATTATCAAAGAATTCAGTGTTTCATAAGAGAACGAAACACATCGACACAAGATTTCATTATATCAGAGAATTGGTAAGCAATGGAGAAATCATTTTACAACATTGCAAGTCTCAGGAATAGGTAGTAGACATTTTGACAAAGCCATTGGACCACAAAAGCTTTGAATTTTTGAAGAAGTGTTTGGGTATGATTGAATGCCTAGCAGTTGAAATTAAAGGGGAGTGTTGAAAGTATAATTCCAACTGCGCATCGGGTGAGTGATTCAGCTTGGAGCGATTCACCTTGGAGCGATTAAGCGATATGTGATCCGACGATATCGCATCGGCGAAGTGGAAATGGGGACTTATAAAGTTTTGATGTTATTTGAGATGAGCGATCGCCGATATGACATCAGCATATCGCTATCGGCGTTTCAAGTGGTGCATTACCCTTTTATAAGTGTGCAATCGCCGATAACTCCGACCCGACGATGGTATTAATTCTTTTTGATAAATTATCGGGTCCACAGTATTTTCGCAATCGAGAAACCAAGGATGCACAATTTTGCATATGTGCATGCAATGCGATAAAGCTCGGATCCGATGAGTTTCCAAAGTCAATTTGAATACTGATTGAAGTACGGGCCTGCTGAAAATAAATTTGATGTGAAGTAAAAGTCTCTTTACCGCCGTTTATGTCAGTAAAACAGTAAATGCAAATTTACTGTGGGTTGGTAAGTTTTTGATGAAGTTTTTAATTTTTATCAGCTGGAGTATGGGCACACGTAAAAGCCAGTAAAACCATTTAATTTTTGTTGGTTTCTTGTTACGGAAGCATGGCAGGAAAACGCATGTAAGTTTTCTGGTTGTCATATATAAATGTAATGTTTCATTTTCTTTTGGTAAGAGTGTAATTGAAAAGGAAGGTATAGTAGTGCGTAAGTGATTTTCTTTTGCAAAAGGATCCACACAGTAGTGTGAGAAAATATATGTAATTTTCACACAGCAGTGAAATATTATTGGTGAATCCCTCTGCGAGAGAGGAAGATCATAATCTGTAACTGAAATCTTTTAATGAACAGAAATCTTTGGAGTGCAAAACTCTGTCCGCTGCTCGGAATTTTTTTTTATGTTTCCGCTGTGTTAAAATTCCTGTGGAGAAACAGAGCATTGTCTCTGTGTGCAAATTTATTTTTATTGTTTTTGGGATTTTACGAGAAAAAATCCCCAACATATAATTGAATGCATGATCTTTGTTCATGAGATGCTGGATTAATTATGCATGTGATGACTATTGAGTATAAATTTAATCAAAGTTGAATTGGGGATCAGAGCCTAGTAGGTAATTGTTTATATTGGGTCAATGGGGTATGTGACAAATGGCATCGAAGCTCTAAGTTCAAATATCAAGGCTTAAGAGCCAATCCACTTCTGTAAGATATGAATGGGTGTAGTCCCTAACCTATGTCTTACACAAATGAAGGTTTTGGTTGCCAAATTTCTTTAAGAAAAATAATCCAAAAGCCGTAAAGGTTGAAATTAAATCTTAAAATAGTTGGAGGAGGACTTTGAAGTCATTGCATGAGAATATTATATGGATTAATTACAATGAAGAGTAAATCTGAACAAAGGTTGTTTGAAATTATGGATGTTGAAAGAGGTAAAGATTGATATTTTCATGAGTGAAGTTTTCTATATTGCTTGTTAAGCATTAAACAATTTTTGTTTTCAATTGCATGGAGGGATCAATTAAAAAGAACAGTAGTCCATCCAATAAATAGATAATTAATTAGAAGGGACTATTTATTAATTAGAAGGGAATAACTAACCCTAGCCGATGTGTCATAAGGGCTACAAGTTAAATGATCTATGTGGATCTCATTCTTCATGTAGTAGCTCTATGCTGAAAGAAAATTTTGTGAGAGTAGAGGATTTATCTGTTATAATTAAGAGTCGTCACCCCCATTCTCTGCTAGTAGATTTTCAAAAAGAATTGGTTGATTCTAAATTATACTCACCAACGTGTTATGTAAATTGTTTTTTCTGGAATTCATACAAAGATGTGCAGAAAATTTATATATATATAGATATATAAAAAGATATATTAAGCCAACCACTCCTTGCCAGTGAGCGGATTCCAATAATTATTTATGAATGAAATATATATTTGTGTTCTCAGGGCCATGTCAAAGATAAAGATTCTGTATTTTGATAGAAATAGCGAGGCCCATTTTTTTTATCACCTAAACAATGTCATCAATAGACTTTGTGATTTAATTTATTTTTTCTTTTCCCGTTTTCAATTGGTGGCCGAGAAATGAAATTTCCTCAACCCTCAATGGGTAAGAAATGCAGTTGTGTTGAAATTACGGTAGTTAGTTTACTGTGAGAATCGGGTTTTAAATTCAAGTTGAAGTTATGCTTATTGGGTGACATAAGTGGTATGCCATGCCATGTAGAAAGCATACAATTCAAAAGTGTAGAAACCTAAGGAACTCCAGAGAAGTCTTCCATCGATTTCCTATTTATAATTTTCATGAACGTAATCCTGTAACATAAATTTAGAAATAGTTAATGAATATATCAATATCAGTAAGATTTATCATTGAAATTAGGTGGCATGAGTTAGGAGAACATGTTCTGCACTAAGTAACTAGCAAAAAAAATTCTCGAAAATGAAATGTGCCATACAAAATTTCTTAGCTTACAATCTCATTGGTCGAGTTCCAACTGAGTAAATACAAAAAAATTTGCCTATAGGGGTTTACCATTGTGGATAGAGGCGATAAATCATAACAGTTCATGGTTGTCTGCCTTATATTGGCAAGCATGTCTAGATGAATCGAAAATTTGGAAATTGTGGAATCAACTTATGGAAGTTACTCATGGTCGTAAATATTCCACTCGATGAAGGCTTAAAAGTTATGCAGATATGTTTTCCTGTACGACTCTTATGATAGATTTACCTGGAACGGTGTCAAATAATATCAGGTCGTAGGAGGGGAGGTTATGACGCGCTAGAATGACAGAATGGTATTACCAACAGATTGTTCTTTAGACCCTTTTTTTAAGGGAGTTAATGTTCTAGAATTACCACAACTTTTGAAAGTGTGTGATTTAAAGCAACGACACCTATCCCACTGGATGGACAAAGAAAATGGTAGTAAGGATGATTTTTCCGTTTCGACCTGATCCATTAATCTAGAAGCGTGCATGAGAGGATTCAGTAAGTTGGATAATGTTTATTCCATTGACATCCTACTCAACTCCATCTTTCCACTTCGCTGTAGATTTAGAGCACGATGGCCACGTGTAATTGGATCAACAGGAATGATGCTTCTTTTTCTTATCACATTGTCTATTCACCTTATCCACTAAGTTGTAGATATTTCAATAAAAAACAAAAATCATTGGATAATAGTTCTCTAGGTTCTATCTTATCCTTACAGCAAGACCGTTCTAAAATACCTCCTAAATTAATGTGATCTATTGACATCAAGGAAGCATTAGAGGTAACATTTTCAAGTGCTTCAGGAGAGTACGTTTCACTAGGGAGGAGATACCGAGTTGACAAAAAGAAATCTGCGAACCATATCTTAATATCTTCAAAATCATATTTCCTCCTCTTCGCAGGACACTAGATTTGTCACCAATTCTTGCGTTTTTTTTATATTTAAATGTTGTTTCAAGTGTTGCGTCTGCTCTTCCATTTGAGCTGCCCAAATACACAGAAAGCCAAGGTGGGTCAACTTCAATACCTAGCCAATGATATGATACACTTTTTTTTTTAAATTGTACCTTTGTTGAGTATTAGCGCTTTGTATCAGTTTGCTGAATTCAAATTCCTAAGTCATGTTGTAACCAATACTGGAATTATTTTTAGCCCAAACCAATACTAACTAGATTTTGGTAATCAAAGGCACCTTGGTCCTATTACCCTAAATGGGTACACCGGCCATTGGAATATGGCACTAATGCAATCTATTCCATTAGAATGGAATGACGCCCTATTGCCAGTACCATCAGAGATTGTTTTGAACCGTCACTTTTGCCAACAACCACATACTTAATTTATAAATATAAAAAGAACAAGCTCTTTCTGATACATATAGACACTTCCATTATAATTATGCAAATGGCATCCATATCAGAATGCGGTTATCATGTTTCGATGCCATGAAATAAGAAAGAGAATGCAAGAAGACATAAATTAATTATGCATGACAATAAGTGAAATGTATCATATGAAAGATGAATTTTCCTTTCCAGTCTGCAATTGATAACATAATTGGTGACAAATTCGGAATTTTTCCCGATCTTTCTATATCATACAAATTTTAGACTTATTCCATGATTGTCCAATAAAAAGAAGGATGTCTTCCTGAGAACACAAAATATTTATAAATTTTCCTCATTGAAAACATAATTAATTCCAAGTTTTTACAATAATTATAAGTAGTATTAAGAAAATTTTCTACTAATGTTCATCGATTTGAAAAATGTTGGCATAAGTTCTTTCATGTTCTACAACTTGATCGCTTCCCTATGGGAGTATATATGATTACTGATATCCAGTTTTACATATATTTTTCCTCATCCTTATTTCATGGTGTATACTTTGTCATACTGATTATCTTATCAGTAAAGAACGACCTGTCATTTTCTATTTCATTAGTTAGTGTCACTTCATAGTTGGGGAAATGATATGTGCTCAAAGCTGAAGCGGCAGAAGTATGAATACTAGAAACCAAGTCAGCAAGATACAAAAGAACAAGTACACAAGTATATTGTATATTTGGTACCTATACAACTTGTACACACTACATCATATTGTATATATAACATAAAGTACAATAGGTAGGTTTTCTAAATGAAGACCATCGTTAAAGGGAAAACTTTTATGAGAGGTAAAGCTATCTCGTCCATATGGGAAAATTTTGGATAGGAAGAATCAAGAAGAAAAGTAAAATCTTATGATATTATATTTATAATTCTATTATCAACTTTAATATGTAGTCTTTATTGTGTGCTAGATATACTAATGAATCCCACTAATTACAATCACAACAAAACGTGACACACAAGGTGCCATATCAAGGGAGGAGCCTAAGAAGAATTGATAGAAGTGCTCAAATCTAAGTAATTTGGATAGTTATAGTAGAATTGTGTAGAGGAGAAACCCTCAAAGCTGACATTGGAATAAATAATTCTACAATGTTGAATTGTAGTAAAGAGTGATGCAAAGAAATGACAACAAATAACATGTTGATTATTTCAATAAGTAGAAATAGTTAACTATAATTAGGTTACCTTTTATTGCACCTACTTATTGAATGCTAAGAATTATGTGAGGATTAAATTTTTATGATATCATATGTCATGGAAGTTTATCGAAAAACTTAAGGTGATAGGGCACAAAGACTCTATACCATGATGTGAAGTTGGTTTTAGATACTTACACATGATAGAGCTAACTTTAGATGTTCATAATCGAGTTTGATGAATGAATAAATTTGTAATAATTGCAAAGTATTGTTATTACATCGAAAGTGGGATGATGGGTTTTTGCGACATGGTCATCATATTATTCTACTCACATTAAAATTAAAATTATGAGTGGTATGATTACTATACAAGGACGTAGATTAATAAGATTCCAACTAATGTGGTAAGGATAGTCCAGTCAAGGGCATAGCTTAATGGAAAAAATGCTTATGCTTATAAGATCCTAAGTAAGGATGATATATGAAGGAGGAAATGGTGAAATCTTATAAGGCAACTCAAAAAAAAAAAAAAAGATAAAAGATCAAGTGTTTTTCTCCCTAGATCATAGCCAACATGAGAACAATAAAAAATAAAAAGTAAGTAGAAGGAATTTATATACATCACTCGAAAGAACTTCATAATGTTCTATAAATAGTAGAAAAAATTGATGGTTCGTTAATTGGTTTCCAACATAGAGAAGATTTTGAAGGATTATGTTAATGAAATTCCTTAGAGAATATATAGAAGGAAGATATTTGATTTTCCATGGTTTCCTTTACTGCTGAAATGGATTTCAACAATCATTTTAGCAAAATATTTGACCGAGTAAATACACTGTGAATTGAAACTATTTCTACCACCAAGGGGACCCATCCAATTTTGAAAGTTGATAATTGTAATGAGATGCCCAAATGGTTATTGTATATGTTGTGTGGGGTATTTATTCTTTGATTGTTCCTTGAACAAACAAGTATCCCACCACCAAGCCATTGCAATCTTGATGAATTTGGGGTGGGTTACAAAGAAATTTTCTAAAGGTTGTTTGCTCCATTTAATTTCAAAGGGCTTGAGATGGTACATTTTTCTGAAAGCATTAGCCTTTAAAAAGAGTACAATTTCACCATTTTTGTTGAAGACTTCACCTTACTATAGGTTTAAATACACCATCACCCACCTTGTTATGTCATGGTATGACATCATCTATGATCTTGTGATATTCAAATACATCTTAAAATTCATAATATTACACATATCTTTGTAGTCCTTATTCTATGTGTCGAGCTAGTTGTTAGTGTACGTGTGAAATATTCCTCGCAAACAGGTTATATGTATCTCCCATCAAAATACCTAGTATCATTGTGAAAGGCTTTGCTCATAAGAGGATCCAACACTATGGGATCAATGATCTTGAGCTTTTTTATCTTTCCCTTGGGTGTCTTCCACTCTAGTTCCTTTTCATATATATAGTACTCACATGCACTAACAACCAAAAGCTTCACGATATGTAACCTTTGCATGACTAAAAATGAATTAAAATGTAATTTCTTGCTATGAGATGAATCAAAACCATATATTCGTGAGCCTTTGAATTGTGGGCTTAAGCTCTAATGTTGAGAACATAGTATGCAGGTAAGGGATAATATGATCATGCAACATGTAGAAAGTGAAGGGTAGGGATTGCAAGTTGCAAGTTAAGTTTATGATGGTGCATGAAAATACAATAGTTAAGGGGAGGCCTTAATCCAATACATAAGAGAGTTAATGCAAATCAAATATCCTCATTCTATATCAAAGATTCTGAAGGATTTTAAAATTGTCTTCGAATCCAATATTTTTTGTTAATTTGTGCATCTACATGTAATGATGAAATTCATTTTTGGATGTGGTGTTGACGTTGGTTGAATTGTTTAATTCACGCTTAGTGAAAAATGCTACAAATATACATTGTTGAAGGAAGCTAAACCTTAGAAGTTCATTATTTATACGTTCAATAGAAACATGTGTACCTTATTACATATTTATAGTTTGGAACCCACAGGGTCTTTTGAGTAAAGAAATATCCAAATAATTGTAACTAAGATAGATAAGAGAGACGAACTATATTCCAACCTAAACCAAACTCGGATCATAATTGTGAAGTAAATACACACATGCAATACAACTCACTTTATGCATAAAGAAATCATACATGACAGTTTTATGACCTTCATAAGTAGGTCAATGGGATCTACACCCAAAAGTACAAATGTAGAATGGATGTGTAAAATCAACTCCTAATGCTTCTCGGTTAATAGCAGAAAGACAATATTAAGATTAAGAGCACATTCTCAACAATTCACTCAAATTCTAATGTGAATTTTTTTTTCAACTTAAACTGTGAAACTTCAATCTCCACAACCTTAATGTACATATCCATCTAGATATAGATTGGGTTCTATTAATATCTGACAAATAAGAACCTCTCAAGAAGATGCTTCCCGTAGAATGATTAAAGATCTTACAAAAGTACTTCTTCTCGAAAGTGATAAGGTAAAAGTTATCTGCTTCTTTCTACTTTATCTGAACAAAGTATACTTACAGACTAGATATGTTGGTTCTTGAATCATTAGAGAAAAACATAGAAGCCTAATGACTAGTAGGAATCATACACTAGATCCAGAACATGACAGGTTTGAATTAATAAACCAATCTTTGGTAAACCAAAAAGGTTTTGCATTAATACAACTGATGATAATCAAAGGATCTTAGGCTAGTAGTAAAGTAATGCACGCTTCAAGTAAAATGGAAAATATAAAATGTTTGAGACAATCATACAACAACTTGTTGCTAAATTAATAAGATGATGGTTACGTGGCACTAGTAATCAAGATGGTTGTGCATAAAGATATTGGGTATCCAGAAATCTACAACCATACAATATGAAATGCATATTTTGTACTATTATTTCCTATCAAACAAGCTTGGAGAAGTCTACCTATCATATTGAATTAATAGTGTTGTCTAGTTTGAATAGGACAATGTAAAAATTATTAATTTGATAATGGATAAATAGGTTATACTCTCTCGTGTTCTAGGGTTGTTTGATGTTTAAGGTGAGGCGTAAACATGTAAATGACGTAGGTCCACACCTTGGTAGACATGATGTCTAAGAGACTTTGAAGGTGTGAAATGGAGAAAATCGTAACCTTCATTTATAAGTCATGGATGGGAGGTGTATGTGGTTGCATACTAATTGTTCAATTGGTTTTGGATATACATTGAATTATTCATGGCCAACAAGGTCTTGAAAGTAGTGTTAAAAAGAGTAACATGAAATCATATGACATAACTAGTTTATTTTTAGAGTACTTTTGCATACCAAACAATGATTTTCCTAAAGACAAGGCGAAAAGTTATTATTAGAGCTCAAATACAAAATTGATGGTCATAATTTATTTATGATTCAATGGAGGTCATATTATGCTATTATTAAAATTGCGTCTAGTGACTGATTAAATTCCAAAGCATTAAGTTATTGGTATGATAAAGTTGTAGTATGCAGGATTACCTCTATGGTACTATTTTGCTAAAATTATCTTGCAACCACAAGACACATGAAAAGGATTAGAAAAATAAAAGAACTTGAATACTTTGACATAAAAATTATTTACTTATGCTCTGGTTGTAAAAGTTGAATAGGTCCATGAAATTCCTTATTCTCCATTCGAAAAATTGAACACAGTTTGATCGAACGTTCCTAAAGGTAATATGAATAATTGAAGGAATTTTAATACTAACATGGTTGAAAACATGTCGATGAGTTATATGTCATGCAAGTGATTTTATGGACATTGGTATTGTGTACAATTTGTACAGGTGGTATTGTGTACAAGCAGTATGTATGGTAGTTGTATGGATGTAGGTAGTGCATGGTGATATAAGACATATATCTATGTATGTGTGTACTTCACACTGTGTGTAGTGGGCATGGTTGAGGAGAAGGCACTGGGTGATTGCTTGGTGTGGAAACTGATCCATAATGTTGAAGCAAGACAAAGATGGAAACTAAGGATAAGTATCAGTATTTTGTTCCAGTTTTAGTACACATATGATACATGATTCTGAATTATGATGGGTACTTATGGGTTATCATTCTGATGGTTATGTTTAGCTAACGTGATATGATATTTCTATACATGTTGATTGATCAAAAATGCTAGTTTGACTTTTTGTGACTAATGCAGGGAAACTACATGAAGCAAGTGCTCGACAAGAACCCAAATGAATTCAAGGAACATGAATCACTTCCTATTATTTAATAAATTGAAAATGATGAATCATAGCTAAAGAGAAGGCAACATTAACCCGTAGTTACTCATGTAGTAGTACTGTTACAAACAAAATTGAGTTTTTGCATCTGAAAATCTCTTATAAGTTGATTGAAACAAATGTATAGTTATTAATGGAAAGAGGTTGCTAGTAGAACTCCTTGGTAACCGATGTATCATAAGATCTGATTCACGTGGCAAGCCCATGGGAACCTGAAAATTCAGAGACAACTGCATGTGAACGAGGAAATAAATGGTAATACGTAGTAATACACCAAGGACAATGTCAAGTTAAGGGGGGAAGTATGTAACACCCCTTCGTTGTATGTGACAATCTGTTAACCTAAGCTAAGAAAATCTATGTCCAAGGTGTAACAATGAAAGTAAATATTTTATTTTAAAATAAATAAAGATAATGTAAAATGGTTGGAAAATGACACACCAAGAGATGAGGTTCTTGCCAAATAAAATCCCATTATGGGTAATTCTTAATGATAAGATGTCCAGATCGAATTCTAGCTAACATGAATGGATTTGGAGATAAACATACATCAAGTTAATTAGTTGGAGTAAGATGATAAGTTAAGATAAAACATAAAAGTCTTGCGGAAGCTAAAGCCAAGCCTTTATGAGGAAAAGCCTTGCGGGAGACAAAGACGAGTTGTTTTGGGAAAATCCTAGGCAAATGGATAAAAAAGATCCATAAAAGTGGGATGCCGCTAATGGAAAACGTATCATTAAAGAGGGTATTAAATAATGATTACAGAGATGAACAACAAGTTGTTGATCCATGGGAAGGACACTTGTCTTGGGGGTGAACTGGAGGAAATCAGTTCTAGGATAGGTGAGGGTGCCAATTTTCCAAGTGAGTTCGTTAGCTAATCTGGTTTGCTTCAATTTCTTGGAATGTTATGTATGTGGCTCCTTACTCTTTATGTTGTCACATATTTAAACTTATGCGTAGGATTGCATTTTTCTATCTTATGGTTCATTATTCTTAACATTGTCAATTTTTCAAGTGTATGAGTATAATTGCATGTATAATATTTGTTCATGATATGATGGAATAATTATGCATGTGACAACAATTGTATATAAATTTAATTGAAGTTGAATTGGGGGATGGGAGCCTAGTAGGTAATTATTAATATTGGGTCATGGAGGTATGTGACACATATCATGAAGGGACATTAAATACATCTTGCCCTTAGGAAGCAAAGGCCCACATGTGGCCAAAGACAAAACAAGCCAACATGCGGCTACAGAGGCTAGACATGGCAGCGAATAAGAAGAAGTTGGACAAGACAACTGAATTAGTGGCACGGATGAAATAGTGGCTAAAGTTGAACCCTAGTTTTTGCAGGAAGGAACTTAGATGCCATTTATGCACATATAATAATGTCTATATTATACGAGGTAGTTTTATTTATTTCATTATACTAATATTTTAAAATATATTATGTGTTATTTAAATATTTTATTTTTTTATAGTTTTTTGGGTTCTTTCATCGCGAAAACCGTAAATTCCACCAAAGGATTGCACTAGACCTCAGCCACACCAACCCTAAGCTCACTAGATCTTAGCATGTCTCCTCCCCTAGCATTACAATAGCCCATAATATTTGATCATGGGTCACTTTATTTACTAGGCCCATCCTCAACTAGTTGTACTAGAAAGACTTAACTAAATATTTAAAGTTATATTAATAAATATTTTAGTTTTTAGTTTTATTTATTTGAATAAAATGTAAAATTTCATATAAATATTAAATTTGGGTGATTAATTATTATTTTATAAAAATTGGAAAATAAATGTATATAACAAAAAAAACTATAATTATATTATTTAATTTATTTATTTTTAAGTTTTTTATATAAAGTATCTCATGAAAAATAATCAAATAATTATTTTATTGGTAATTACAATAAAAATTTAAAGTAAATAAGATAAACACATTATTAAATACATATTAAAATAAAATATAATTTTTTGGATAATTTAATTTGGTTTTTTTTAATAATAATTTGTGGATTATTAAGATTAATAGTGGGGAATTCTTTTTTTTTAATAATTTTAAAGAAATTTATAAGTGATATTGTAAATTTTTTTGTGACCTTACTTTTTAGGTATTTGAACCTTGAATATCATACTTTACATAATACCTCCATGAGTTGAAATGTGAATATTATATCGAAGAAAAGCCACTTACATTATTATTTTTGAAGAGGAAAGTATCCTTATCAATTAGAAACAAAAACTCCAGAAAAATTATGCATCTTATAATTTATAATTTTCAATTTCACTAAATTTTTAAGAAGGAATATAATATAGTGTTAATTATATATATATATAATATATATATATATATATATATAGATATATACACATAAGTATTTAATTAAATATAGAGACTATGGGTGGAAGGATGAGAGGCGTGCTTTACGGCCCTAAGGAATTTAGAGTTGCATGGTATTGATGGGGCTTAGGATGTATAAGAAACAACCAACTTGAAGCTTATGTCCTCTACCATGGGATTGAGTTGGCTTGCAATATTCATTTTTGCTAACCCTCATGTAAAAGTCACTATGAATTGTAATTCGTACAAAATTTCTGGAACTGTAAACACAATGGCTAGGATTGGAGTGGACACAGATTTAGAGGTCTAAGGTAGTGTTGTTGAAGACAATAAACTCATGGTACTTTATTTAATATTCCACCAGTTCTCAAACTCAGTCTAATGGCTTGCACGACATGTAGGGAGATGGAGTATGGGTTCCTTATGTGAAGGAAAAACCCCATATTATGTCTATCCTTATGGGGAATGTTGGTGTGGTCAAGATGTAATATGAAGATGAGAAGTTTGAGGAAAAAATATTTAGGAGAAGAAAGCAAAGGGGAGTTAACTAAACTGGGAATATAGACATGGAATGTGTGTTAGCTATGAAGAGCATGCTAGGATATGCATATGGGTATTGACAGACCCTTCACAGAAGTAGAATGGAAGGGAGAATCAGAGGTGGAAGGGTGAAATTCACTCATAAGGAGTATGTCAGGATAAGTATATAGGATTTGTGAAGTCAACTCGGAAAAGGAGGGAGTCGTGGGTGCAATGACAAGCATTCAAGCATAGGAGTGAATCAACTCCTTTGTAGATGTGTACTTTGTAAATGCACTCAAATGTTGACTAGGTCCTGTTACATTTATGGACTTGGGTAATCCAAGAAGTCAAGCACATTTTGAAAATGTTGAAGTGTTAGATAATTATCAATTCATATTTTTTAACACATTCAAAGGATATGGGAAGGGGCCCAATGCTCTAAAGTAATGTATGAGAGACGAATATGTTAGATCATGCAAGTATCAGGATATCTAAGAAAAATAACTTCGAACAAGTCTAGGAAAGCCAAATGGTGGTCAATGCCTGGATATAACTATGAGATGTCAAAATCTGGGTGTCCCGGGAATTTGTCACAATGAAAAATCCATGCACACTTGAATATCCCCTAAATCTAGATAACAAAGGAAATTGATGAATTGTGCTAAAGGGGTCATGCCCAATGGCTTCTGCGACCTAGGCTCAAGTGGTAAATGCCACAAACTTATGGTAAGCGTACATGGATTCCATGGGTGAATTACAAGGAAAGTGGATCAAATGGTGTGGAAAGCTTGATGATATGGCACATTGTGAGTGTGACACATGACATGAAGAAATGGCCTTTTCTAATGGGTAGGTGACCAATTTTTCAATGACACATGGCATTATCAAAGGATGCCTTATGGTAGGATGATGAAGGGTTTAACCATTGGCTACACAGGTGCCACAAGGAACTACCTCATTTGTTACACTTTGAAGTAGCATATCTCTCAACCTAAAGGTGAGATTGAGACAAAAATTATATCACCAAAATGTTCTTGATGAGTTGGAAGAAACACTATTATTCAAAGTTAACTCCATTATGTTTGCGAATGCAAATTTTTTATAACTCCATATCTATATTGAAACTATGGAGGTTGGGATAGTTAAAAAAATTCCATCAACCTCGAGAATTCCAAGGGGGTCGGAGGGAGCATTACATGGTCAAAGAAAAAAAGGTAACTTCTCTCATTGTTTCGAGAGATTCTCTCATTCTTATTCAATATTTGGTGAAGGCATCATCTTCAAGGGACAAAACATTATAAAGTCTTACTGAAAGAATTAGGAAAGTAGCTAAAGGATTCTCTTAAATAGTATATTTTCAAGTTCCTCGTGATCTCAATACTCATGAAGGGTGTAAATTAAGATTGGGATATTTCAAAATTAATGATGCCTTCCATTGTTCATAAATAAATTTGCATTACACAATTATGACGGCCTACATTATCAATCAATTATAATATGAGATGTAAAAAAGATATTCTAGATCAATTTAATAAATTATATACCTACAAAAGCCCTTTTTTATTATCTAATAAAAAACTATATAACTATGTACTACCTAATATATTTCTTTAGAACTACCACAATATTTAAATATAAATATAAAATTTTAATGATATATATATAAATATATATTCGATCATCTTAAAAAAAAATTCTTATTTTTAACACGATTCTAAAAATTTTACACTCTCTAACTGACTGTTTATATAATTTACAAACATTAATATTTTCATCAAATATTTAATTTGACATGAAAATTTATGTTTTTTAAATAAATTTATTAAATATACCGATAATGTTTTTGATAAAACCCTCAAAAGAAATAGCCTTCTACAACTTCTAGAAAATAGCATCAAAGAAATTTAAATATAATTAGGAAAAATTTGCATATATTAGCTTTTATATTTCATACGAGCTCATCAATCCTATAACTCTATAAATCGTGGTAAAGAATAATTATTAAATTCATCTGGATAAGCTGTGATAACTTTATTGTAATTTGAAACCATTTCCTACTTTGATCAAAATTAAAATTGAAACCCTAATTTAAATGAACCTATGGCTATCTCATCAAGATTCAAAATTCAATAATGGCTCTCATATATCAGAGTCTTGCTGAAAACATATTCAAGGATTTTGTACTTACCGATTTCCAAGGAGACGATGCATCCGGATTATAAGCTCCTCTTCTTCGGGCGAAAATTTTCCACGCTTGATGCCTGGACGAAGATAATTCACCCAGCGCAATCTACAGCTCTTCCCAGAGCGCTCCAAACCTGCAATGCATTCAACAGGACATATGCTTTCAACAGCATACTTTGTATAGTATTACTACTGTAGATTCACTTTTAACCTAAAATACATAGTGATTGAACACTCTCACGCTTAAGTTATTTGGGGAAATATCTCCTTTTGTGAACGTGTAGAACGCGTCGCTTCTGTAATCACTGTAATTCATTGAATTTAACAGTGGCTCTAGGCAACACTTATTTCTCAGTCAGTAAATCTGTATAGACATATACTTGTTTAAATCTAACGAGGAGTTAAAAATTAACATATACCACCATTAAGGGGCCTAAATTAACATATACCACGATTAAGGGGCCTATGGCGACTTAAATATTGGTTGCCCTGGCTCTAAACATTCATATTATGTATGGTACGGCAAACCTGGATTTGTATGTCAGAACGCTAGCAAGCTTGAAAAAGTATTGCAACGAAAAGCATAGAACGCTAAGAATGCCTAAGTTTGCAACGAAAAGCATAGAACGCTAAGAATACCTAAGTTTATAAGTACTCCTAATGGAATAATTCTCGTTCCGCTACATCAATTCGTTTATAAGCCCAAAATTATGAAGTTGAAAATCAGTTGAATAAGGATTTCGTCACCTGCTCGCTTCGGAACAGATGGCCATTGACCTGCACCGTGGGTGTTGATATAGTCCATTAAAGCAGAATCCTCCTTGGTTGTCCAGCCCTCGCGGCGAAGGTAATTTCTACTGGAGTCGGGAGCCCCTCCCATATCATCTCAGCTTCCTATACGAATTTCCACGACTCAACCCAATTATTTTCTGTTGCAGCCACCTATAAAGAAATCCATGTATTCTTATAGATTATTGAATATATAGTTGGTTTACGTGCTTTTGGGTGAGGGCATTTGTGTTTTGACACAAACATTGTTATTCGCACGTCAGACGGCACCGTGGGATTCCGTGAATCTAGGTTCGAAAGTGACTTCTCCGTTGAAAGTGACTTTCTCGTGATTGAAAAGAATTGTCGCGGTCTTCACGGCAGCGAGTTTGGTGACTTACGGCTATAATTCTATGAAAACAATACATTTGAGCGTAAGTAACGGACACTTGTCAATCCCGTCTCATAAGAGGGCTTTTATTTCGTTTCTCTTGGCCACTGCATGTCTGAGATGAAATTGGAAGGAATCTGTTTGTGAAAATTAATTGGAGTTTTACCCAGAGATGGAATTTGAGGGGCAGATTGATAAGGGGGTGATTCTATTTTTGAAATTCCTCTAAACCCAACTTAAATAATATTAAAATAATAAAATTTAAAATTTATTTAAATGATAGAAATTTATATACATCTTAAATAACTTTGGTTTGTGTTAGACTTAGTCTTCCTCAAATACGAATACAAAGCCCAAGGTCTACGAATATCTATGAAAACCTGTCACTTTACAAACTACTAACCCAGTAATTCCTGGATAATGTGAAGCCCAATGTCTAGAAATATCTATGAAAACCTGTCACTTTACGAACTACTAACCCAGTAATTCCTGGATAATGTGAATCCCAAGGTCTAGGAATATATATGAAAACCTGTCACTTTACAAACTACTAACCCAGTAATTTCTGGACAATGTAGTTATTACAGGATAATGTGGTTTGCTTTGAATAGAAATGATAAGTCAATCGGAATTACAACCAATAATAATTATCTTTATTTGAACATTAACACATTTGTATAACTGAATCATCGTTGAGCCAACTAGGAGTTTTGGAGGCCTCCCTCCCCTATAGGAGGAGCTGTGCAATTTTCTGTGCATGAAAATATTTTAATACAGACAAATGGAATCCATGGTAAGGCTTCCATTAGTCGTAGTTTTTGCACCAATCTTCCACTCGTCGCAACATTCATGATGGATTCAATCCATGCTAGGGCTTCTTTATTATTAATTATTTTGCATCAATTGTCCGTTGTTATATATATATATATAATATATATAGATAACTGAATCATCGTTGAGCCAACTAGGAGTTTACCCTCCACGATTGGAGTTGTGTAATTTTCTGTGTATGAAAACATTTTAATACGGACAAATGGAATCCATGGTAAGCCTTGCATTACTCCTAGTTTTTGCATCAATCTTCCACTCGTCACATTCACGATGGATTCAATCAATGCCATTGCTTCCTTATTATAACTTATTCTGCAGCAACCGTTTGCTGGTCACATCGATGACGGATTCGTTATGATTTCCTTATCATTAATTCCTTTGCATTAACTGTCCGCTGGGCACATCGATGATGTATTCATTATTGAAGCATCTAGACTCAATTGACAAATTGGAAATTGAAGTGCGTTTGAAGCAATGGCGAAAATAAAATATTGGGCCATCGAATCAACGGTGGACGAAGCACACAATAAAAAATAACTAAAGTGCACCAAATCGAGATAGAGAGAATACCAGTGCACAAAATCCAAAATTTCTTTGTTTACAGCCGATTAAAATAAACATGAACAAAATTTTATATTTATATTCCTTCATTATCGGCTTTAATATAATACGCAAGATAAATTCTTGAGTATATAACTTTGACTTACTATTACAAACCTAATTCTGCACGAAGATTCCGACTGAGTTCATCGGATAGGAAAGACATGGAGTACAAATCCTTTAGTATTTGTAATTTTAATTTATTGTTATAATTCTCGGTATATAATTGGATATATAAGTAGGTATATAATTAAGGCTTAAGGAAGTAACATAAGGAAGAGCGATATTAAAGAAGGTTCTTCTATAGTTTGAAAAGTACAATGGTGATGTTTTGCATTGGAAAAAAATTATGCTAACATGTACCTTTTGATGTCCATATTTACAAAATAAAATGTCTTTGGTTTCAAAGTTTATCAATATCACAATCTACCCAAAGACACTTAACAAAAAACTACTTTTAAGACTTGCTTGCAAATTGACAAATTGACAGATTTTCAATGCACTTAACATTTTCCATAAACAAATTGTTAATTTACAAAAAGGACTTCAAATTAATCTGAAAAGACTACCTAATACCATGCTTTTGCTTAAGAGAAGGTTATCTGAAAGTGGTTGTAGAGATTAAATGTTCCTACTATGGTAACAATGGAATCTTGCCAAAGTGGTTGCACACAATAAATATCCCTACTATGGCAACAATGGAATCATGCAATCTAGATGGATGAACTGTAAAGGATTGACACTCACAACATCTAGGTCATATGATTATATGTTGCCATATATTTTACCTACAAACACTATATTTGATTTGCCTCCCAATAATCTTATTGGTGAAATCCCCACAACCATATGTAGCAAGAGCCATCTATGGTTGTTGAATTTCTCTTTGGAATCAATTGGAAGGTAGAATACCTAAAAGTCTTAGTCAAATATCTACTTTGGAGCAGTTGGATTCGGCCCATAATAATTTGAATGCACCAATTGCTAAGGAGCTTTCTAAATTACATGAATTGAGTGTTCTATATGTTTCATCAAACATCCTCTATGGACAATTCCCAACTAGGATACAATTCCCTACTTTCAATGTAACTTCATTTCAAAACAACAGGTAATTATGGGGTTGTCATTTAGATTCAGTAATCAAAATGAAAGATAAGCAAGACAATGTGATAATGCTAGTAAGGGGTAATGTAAGAGTGGGATGGTTAAGTCACATAGATGAAAATATGTCATTGATATCACTGGGAATGGGAATGGGGATTGGTTGTTGTCTTTATGTTGTGTAAGTGAGCTAAAGACAAGGTGGTTCTCCAAACATACCTCATCCGTTTCTTGTGGTGTATCAATTTGCTACTTAAAAATGGCTAGCTAGCTCAAAATTTTAGCTTATTGTATGGAAAAATATAACATATGATTAATTAAGAATTTCTATTAATATTGATGTAATTACTCAACTATAAATTGTATTCCTATAAAGGAAATTATGAGCTCAATGGAAATTGCTTACTCACCTATCATGACACAACAATTTCCAGAGTTGATTGAGTATAATGATTAAAAGAAACTTATCCCAAAGAAAATATTATCCATGTTGTTACAATAAGGTACTTATGATTAATTCCCCTCAAATTATTCTGCAAATATGAACTCGCATGTTGATCTCCAGAAAATATATGTGAGTTCTATTTCAAATTAAAATTATATATTGATAATGTGATTTATCTTTTGCACTTCCATAATTATAGATTTCCAACTGTCCTATGGAAGGCACCACTCAAAAGGACCAACCATTGTCAATGCAACAACGGTGATGATTATGTTTTCAGATGAAGCCACTCAAAGTAACACTAGATAGAGAAAAAGGACATTAAAATATTCGCAATAATCATTTTATTACATATTCTAGTATTAAGGTCATCATGGCCACATTGGGAATTATTGTTCATCATTGTTATAACAATGCAAAAGAGTGCAAAATTCTTAGAGTCCTTGCAAGGTAGAGGCAAGAACTTATATTTTTTCAAAATTTTCATTTTGTATTTGATTGCAATGTCAATTCAAGGAAAATAGGCATCACTATTGTGAAGATCTTCAATGCCATCACTTTTTTTTCTTTCATATTGTTCTCAATATTCTATCCTTCTTGCAATGCAACATCATTATGGATCATTTTGCAATACTTATACCAAAAAATTGTCATCTAGATTCACTAAAGGATATTCATATAAAAGGCATCAAAACAATAATATTATATTAAATCTTTCAAAACCCTTCAATGGCTACATGTAAGAAACATGATGAAATGAAAGGGGAATTTGTGTCTTGCAAAAATCCACAAATATTATCACCTACCATTGGGATTTTAAACACACCAAAATGGCTAAAAATCAAGAAGAGAAAAAATAGTAATTAAAACACGTGCAATTCTATACAAAAAAACTCAATAAATAAAATTACCCTTGCATTGAGGAACTCCTTGATACGGCCCTCGAGGAATCAATCTAGTAGACATTTCCCTTTTCCAAGCCACGACATGCACCAGAATCTCTAATTCTCATCTTCCTTGTTGAAGAGAAAATCCACTCCCTCTCCATAGATTTGAATGAGGACCTTAATAAGATTTCCCCCCTTCCTTGTCTTCCAATTACACTGAAAGAACTCATTCCTGATGGTGCCCTTGAGAGGCATGATTTCTATAAGCTTTACATTCACGATGTCCACCCAATTCAGTACCAAGGAGTGTAGAACAATCTTGGCTTCTTTAGGCAAGTTTCGCTCTATGTACACACATTTTGAACGTCATTATCCCAATTTTCTCAATATAAAAACAATCATTTGGTGGAATATTGAAGTTGTATTTGGTGTCTCATGCAAGAAAAGAACCATGCCAGACAAACTGATACAACTTTGCTAAGTTATTTTGGAACCGAGAAGAGATTAACCATGAAAATGAAGGAGAGATTTGTAATATGTGAATATTTGTGGTTAGAAAGAGTTCTATTTACAAATGACTGATAGATAACAGGATAATGTTCCACGGGATGACGAATCTAAGTACCATTGAAAATCAATTGTACCTACACATAATATCCATTATATTTAGTACTAGTGTTGATGCAACATATTTTAACACAACAAAAGTTGAAGATAAACAGTCAAAGTTTCAGCCGTCGAGATACCTATGATAGCTTGATCTGTATCTATAACTGCGAATGTATTGTGTGTGCAGGTTTGATGAATGAGAATTATTTTATCAGAAGAAAATGAAAGAAACAATTATTTCATTTCTTTTTGTGTGGACAAATAACATATTCTGACATGGAAGAAGTCGATGATTAACACAATGGTTGGACAATCGAGCTACCTATAACAACTTGCTTTATATCTATAAGTGATTAAGATTTTAATTTGTGTGTAAGTTGTATGAAGGTGCGTGACTTTGATGAGCCACTGATCACGATATCGGTAGAAATCTATCTCATCATATGACATAAATTTATTTTTCAATGCTTAAATTGGCATCTCATCTGATGTTACCAGTTTAGAATAGGAGGTTGGAAAAGGTTTAAAAATCTTTCAAATCTACAATCTTTTGAAAATGCAAGTGTGTCTCTTTCGGGCTTCGGAGGCCTCTGACTAACTTGATGGTGTTGGTGTGTTGTGTGTAAATGATAAAGAGATCTGATTTATTATAACTCTGTTTCTCCTTCCTTGTTCATACCCAATATAGTTGTCGTGAGTGGAAAATTGTTAATTTATTTCTTGGTTCATGCAAAGAGCATTATTGTTAGGATGTACAAGTTGGTTGTTTTTATCATTATGGATATGAAAATAATATTTGAATTCATGCGATATTTTGTGAGGAAAGATATCCATGAAACAAAGGCATAGTTGCAACTCCAATTATTTTCTGAGAATACAATAACGTGAGATTGAATTGTGACAACAACTTCTCTATTAATTTCCGTTTTGCTTCTTTTCTATCAATGAATTTAGCTATGCAAAATCAGTGCTTCAAACACATATGTGTGTTATTTTATGGGTTCTACTAGGTGTTCTGACATATTGATAGCTAAAAATGAAAAAATAATTATTATTTTGATGTATATGTAGGTTATTTTCATAATTATGGGCCTTCGTCATATTTCCCCCTTCCTTGTTTTCCAATTACACTGAAACACCTCATTTGTCATGGCTCCCTCGAGAGGCGTGATGTCTAAATGCTTTATGTCCATGATGTTCGACCAATTCATCACCAAGGAGGGTAGAACAATCTTGGGTTCTTTAGGTAGTATGCCCTCTATGTACACTTACGCAGGTGGAAGAAGAACTCAAGAAACCCCAATAATCACCTTGCGGTTTCCCTTTTAATTATAACCCGACTTTTCTCTTTTAAATCGAAATACCTCTGAAAACAAGCCAAAAAACAATGTTTTTTACCTTGGAATTTGGAGCTCTCATCGTACACCAAAAGTCAATGCGCCAATCCTTTGTGACTGTCGATATGGATCCATTTGATCTGACGACTGTCAGGATTTCAGGTGAGACACATGTGTGGGGTTTAATCGCCCAATAAATGGTTTTCTCTCTCTCCTCCGCTACTACGTGTCAAATGGTGAATGGAGTGTGGTGACTACCATTCGAAACCACTTACAACCTTTAATGTGCCTGAAACACCACTCACTATAGAAAAACTACTTTAATCGCAACGACCTTGATTTAATCGCCTGATCGCAAGTCGCAATGTCCACTTGTCAGACTCCTTCCAATCCAATGCATTAATTCAATCAGTCTTACGGGACCTAATAAGGGTATAGGTTCCCATCTATAAATTTTCAAGTCCAAATTTCAAATCCAACTGTGTTTTGTGCCAATTCTTAGTGTAAGTTGGGTTTTTCACTTATGGGACCAAAACTATGTAATAAACTTCGTCAATCAGATATGGAGGATCCAATGGTTACGATTAAATAACAATATTTATAATAAATCCTCTAGCTTTTATCAATCACATGATTTAGGCATGAACATAGAAAACAAAGGGAATAAACACTATGCCCGAATATGAAGAATCTAAAAGAATGATAAGGGTTTCTGCAGGCTAATAATCAATCATATGCACAATATTATTCATTCACAATAAAATACTTACAGAGTCTTGGCCTTGACCCAATTACACAAATTAATGACCTTTTTTTCAAAATACAATCCACATTATTCTTGCTATTGCTCCACTCAATCCTCTCTCCCTTTCATTACATTATTCCTTTCTTTTATCAATTGGATATCACTCTACCCGTGCCTAACAACTGAATCCCTATTTTTAATCAATCTAATAGCAAATCTTCTAATTCTTGTCTCTACCTCACACCTATGCTAAACAATTTATCTCTGAACCTAAAATAAGACAATTTCTAACTATTACAATAATAAAATACAACTCATTTCTTGAGGGATCCAACCCTCTCTGTAAAATTGGCTTTTGACCAATTAGTCAATGAATTTCAACTTGTTTAACCAAAACATGTGAACAAACTTTCCCATTGTTGGCTAAGTTCAGATGCTCCTGCATGAGACTCCTAGGGAAGAAAAGAATCGTCCTTGAAACTTTCGAGACTTACTCCATGCTTCTGCAACTTTGTTTTTGTAAACTAGCTAGCATCCTCCACTGGCTGTCCTTTCTATTTGACTAGATATTGGAACTAAGTCTATCCTCTGGTTCTTTTGGATACTCTTTTCTCCAAAACAATTTCCACTTCTTTCTTAGCTATCTTTGTCATTTGTTCTTCCCATTTCATAGTTTGGACTTCATCTCCTGTAGTTTCCTCTTGTAGCTTTGTCTCTGCCTCTTTGTATGATACAAATCTGCAACACTGAAGAAAGGTGATATTCCAATCCCTTCTTGAAACCCAATTTCATATGTATTACTTGAAAAGTTTCTTTTAATTCTACATGGTCCTATCTTGTTCATTTTTAGTTTATTGTAAGTCATAGGACGAAATATTTATTTTCTCAAATACACCGTTACTAAATCTCCCACTTGGAATTCTTTCTCTCTCCTTTTCATATCTACCCTCTGTTTGTATTTTCCACTACTTTCCTGTAATCTATGTTTGACATCTTCCTATAGTCTCTACATCTATTTTGCAAACTCTTCAACTTTTGAACTTTTGGGCTCCTATTTACCCAAATTCCTGAGCTCATACACACCTCTCGGATTCATTCCAAAAAAAATCTAAAATGGACTCATTCCAGTACTTTGGTTTGGATTATCGTTATAAGCAAATTCAGCCTGAGCTAGTGATAAATCCCACTCCTTAGGATTTTGAGACACTAAGCTTCTCAATATGTTTCACAAACTCCTGTTTACTACTTCGGTTTGTCCATCTGTTTGAGGATGGTATGCTGAACTAAAACTGAGGTTAGTTCCCAATTTCTTCCAAAGAGTTCTCCAAACATGTCCTACAAACTTTGTATCTCTATCAAACAAAATACTAATAGGAAATCCATGTAATCTTACAATTTCTAAAAAAATAGATTAGCTATATGCGTTGCATCACTAGTTTTCTTACATGCAATGAAATGTGCCATCTTAGAAAATCTATCTACCACAACATAAATAGAATCACTCCCCCTTTGATTTTTAGGTAAGCCCAAAACAAAATCCATGCTAACTGCATCCCATGGTTGGTTTGGTATAATGGATGGTACAATCCTGTATTCTGGCTTCTCTCTTTAGCATGTTGACATATCCTACACTTCTCGAAAAAATTCTTAACATCAATCTGCATTTTTGACCAATGATAAAAAGCATTCACCTAAGAAAAGGTTTTATCTTGTTCAAAATGACTAGATAATCCTCCACTATGTTTCTTCTTTATTATGTTTTCCCTCATAGAACATTTGGAAATCCACAACTTGTTGCTTTTAAACAATAAGCCTCCTTGAATGAGATAGTCCATCCATTCAACCATTTCTTCAAATCCTACAACACCTACTTTGAATTCTTGCACAATAAAACTTACCGTACTCAATTCATCAACACCTTTATTTGACTTACCACTCTTGTGTTTTATGACGAAAGTAAAGCTCTGCAAAAATTCTACCCACTTGGTATGTTTTTGGTTCAACTTCACTAGTTATCGATGAACTATAAGGCATGATTGTCCAAATACAATATGAATTCCTTTGGCAGCAAATAATGTCCCCTTAGTCTAGTAGTTACTCTACCTCTTACTGAGCTTCTTCCTTTATTCCTCTGATTCTATTTTCTTAACATCTTCTCTTCTGCCTTGAAACCTGCTTAATAGGCATCTTCAATAGTCTTTAGACTCAACAAGTTGATCTCATCCTAGTTGTCATACCTTAAGCCATTGATATATGTAGATAACTTCTCCATGTCATCTTCTGCATGTCCTGCTCTAATACCCAATCTATAAGACTCTTTTGTATATTCCTTAATAGACATTGTTTTTTGCCTTAAATTTTGCAATTGTTTAAAAATATTTACCTGATACTCTTTGGGCATAAATTTTGATTTTATTTTACTTACCATTTTGTCCCATTGCTTGATCTTGGACTTTCCTTTCATCATTGTGGATGTCTGTAGTTCAAACCACCAAATAGTTGCATGACCCTTCAATCTGGTAACGGAAAATCTCACCTTCTTCTTGTCATTAGTTTCCTCTTCATAGTAAAAATATTTGTCCAATGAATTGAACCAATCCATTAGCTCTTTTGTATTGATACACCCTTCATACATAAGAATTTCCATCTTTTCTTTTCCTCCTACTTTCGTGAACATCTTGATGACATTAGTAGTTTCATTCTCTTTGTCTCCTTCCTCACCAGAAGATTCTTCTGAAGAACTATCATCTCGTTCATGAGACGCTCTTTTCTGAGCAGTATCAATTGTTTCCATTCTCATACGTAGACTCCAGATCTCTTCCAGTAGAACTACATTTGCTTCATGTCTTCCTCGACCAATGCCAACTCCTCTCCTTGGCGGCATTTTTGCTGCAATCAACCTTAACTTCTACTTTGATGCCACAAATAACGTAGGTGGAAGCAAAACTCAACAAATCCCAATAATCATCCCGCAGTTTCCCTTTTAGTTATAACTCGACCTTTCCCTTTTAAATTGGAATACCTTTAAAAACAAGCCAAAAAACAATGCTTTTTACCCTGGAATTTGGAGCGCCCATCATACATGAAAATTCAACCCCCTAATCCTTTGTGATCGTCCATCTAGGTCCACTTGATCTCACGACTGTTAGGGATTTTGGGTGAGACACATGCACAGGGTTTAATCACCTAATAAATGGTTTTCTCTCTCTTCTCCGCTGCTACGTGTCGAATGGTGAATGGTATTGGGTGACTGCCCTTTGAAACTGCTTACAACCTTTAATGTACCTGAAATACCACTCACTGTAGCAAATCTACTTTCATGATTCAACGGTTGCAATCTATCGTTATCTAACGGCCATGATTTAATCACCTAACCGTAAGTCGCAATGTCGCCTTGCCAGGCTCCTTCCGCTCCAATGCGTCGATATGATCAGTCTTATGGGCCCAATAAGGGTATCGTTTCCCATTTATAAATTTTCAAGCCTATATTTCAAATCCGATTGTGCTTTGCACCGATTCTTAGGGTAACTTGGTTTTTTCGTTTGTGGGACCAAAACTATGTAATAAACTCCACCGATCTGATATGGAGGATCCAACGGATGGGATCAAACAATGAGATTTATAATAAAGCCTCCGGCTTCTATCAGTCACATGTTATAGGCATGAACATAGAAAACAAAGGGAATAAACACCCTGGCCATGTACAAAGAATCTGAAAGCATGACAACGATTTCCGCAGGCTGATAATCAATCATATGCACAATATTATTCATTCATAATAAAATACTTACAGAGTCTCAGCCTTGGCCCGATTACATAAACGAAAGACCTCTGTTTCAAAATACAATCCACACTATTCTTGCTCTCGCTCCACTCAATCCTCTCTCCCTTTCATCACATTTTTCCTTCCTTTTATTAATCGCATATCACTCTAACTATGCCTAACAACTTAATCCTTACTTTTAATGAATCTGATAGCAAATATTCTAGTTCCTAGCTCTACCTCACACCTATGGTAACAACTTATCTCTGGACCTAAAATAAGACAATTTCTAGCTATTACAATAATAAAATACAACTCATTTCTTGAGGGATCCAACCCTCTCCGTAAAACTATCTTTTGACAAATCAGTTATTGAATTTCAACTTGTTTAGCCATAACACGTGAACAAACTTTCACATTGTTGGCTTAGTCTGAATGCCCCTGCATCATACACAAAATTTGAACGTCATTATCCCAATTTTCTCAATCTTAAAACAATGATTTAGTGAACTGTTGTAGTCGTAGTTGGTCTCTTTGGAAGATAAGAAGAATGAAAGATAGAATGCTATAGGTTTTCTAACTTATTTTGGTACCAATAAGAGATTGAGAGTGAAAATGATAAATGGATTTGGAATATGTGAATACCTGTGGTTACAAGGAGCTTTATTTACAAATGGTTGGTAGATAATGTGATACTCTTCCACTTGAGAAGTATGAAAAATCTAATTACCATTGAAAATGAGTTGTACATACACATCGTCGCCATTTCATTTAGTACCAGTGTGGATACATAACATATTTTGGCACAACAGAGGTTGAAGATTGACACTCAAAGGTTGAAGAATCCAGCTACCTATGATACCTTTCTTTGTATCTATAATTGTTATTGTAATGTGTGTATGTTTGATGAATGATAATGATTTTATCAGAAGAAAATGAAAACATTAGTAATCTTGGTTTAAAGTATCTTCTCTTCAATAGTCTTGAATTTGTATTTATTAGCAGAGGCATGTCCAAGAGGTATTGTTCAAAAATTTGATGGATGGATCCCATCAAATAGATAGTGATCATCAATCGAACTACTAAAAAAATATTTTCCTAAGGAGATTGTAGTATGACCTACTCACAACATTAGAATCTTGACAGCTGTTTTAATTTATTCCTAGAAAAGAGTGTAATGGCCATTAATTACTTTTAGTTGTAAATTTTCACATCTTGTACAAGAACCAATGTATGTAGGACTACAAAAGAGTGCTCCCCTGTAACTATTTTTACTATCATGGCCCTTGGTAGTTCCCAAAGTAGGAGACTTCCATTGGTTATAAGTGATGCTCAATTTAAAGAATGAAGAAGATGGGTCTGCTCATCCAAGGCTAAATATGAAGACAACACTAAATATATAGCTCCCAGGAAGAACCATGGATCTAGAGCACCGAAAAGGCACTCAAAATAAATCCAATAGTTTGCGGGGCTAGCCTCTTCAAGAAATAGCACAAAAATAAGTCTTGCTAATTGTTGCAGCTATAGGTGGTGTGAAAATGCAACAAGAAGTTAAACAGTGACATTAGGCCTCCCAAATTCAACAATTTTGCAAGCACTAGGACTCCAACCGTGATGCTTGAAATCATGTCTAGATTCATTTTGGCTGATACACGAAACAAAATGTTTGTTTTTTAGTATCATTTTTGATTAGATGGTTAAACAAATACAACAAAGAAACGTGACCCCGATAAAATCCATAATGTTATAAAGATTGTTTTCTGAAAATGATTCAAGAAGAATACATTCGATGCCAAAGAAAAACCTTGTTCACATTATATGGCCATAGTGTGCAAAAAATTAAAAGGAAAATTCATGAACACGAAAATCATAGACATTCATAAATGCACCACTTTACACAATTTATATGTAACAATGACTATGGCCGCATAGGGATTTTAATCATTTCCTCCTTGTGTAAAGGAAAACCAAATTGCTACTTCGATTACCTGGTTCCCCATAAAAATTACCTATAAAATGACCTATAAAATCTAAGGATGACAACGGTTACTCGGTCCAAACATATTCAGTTAAAATTACGTAAGAACCATTTTAAAAAGGAACAAACATGACTAAGGAAAATTCTTGCATGTCTATAAATTTATCTATCAATTCAAAATGGGTATGTTGGGTCGGTTTTCTCGTTTGAATGACATACGATCAAGAGAAGGCCTTGCATGGAGATGTCGAAGTCAAAAGGATAAATGGTAGTGTAAATCTCATTATGAATTCTAAGTGACTCATATAGGTCAAATCAATCTGATGACCCAAGGTATTTCTATTATCTAACGTCCAAATCAACAACACAAGAAGGGAACTCCTTACATCATAATTAACTAATATATCTAAATCACATAAAATTTTATACAAATAAATAATTTGAAACTATAAAAAAGTTATATATATAATTATGTTGTGTTTATACTTTGGAATCAGAATTCCATAATTTTATTTTGATTGTCAATAATTATTAGGTGAATAGTAAGGATTTAACCTCCCCAAAATATGCTAAAATACTTTTAATAGTAATCACAAATCAAAGTTTGAGATTTATTTCTAAGTAGTTATGTCGTTAAATTAAATTTATTAATTCAAAACAAAATTGAACATGTGTAATATAAATATGAGTTAGGATATTTTGATCACTTAATATTAGTATGTCATTGTATTAGCCCATAATAGTGTAACAAAACCGATTCTATTATAAATTAAAAATAAATCTTCACAATTAATTAATCTTCTGTCATTTTTTAAAATTATGTATTTTTTTAACTCATATATTAATTAATCTTATAATTAATAATAATATAATAATAATAATAATATAATTATTATTATTATTATTATTTAATTACTTTATATGATTTTTTCTTTAACCTAACCTATCTCAAAGCACCAAACAAACATTATTTGACTGGTTGAGTTGGTAGAGCCACATATATATGTGTTTCTTCTTCTCGAAGGAATCCCTATAAATGAGCAATTTCAGGTATAGGAGGGAGAATATTTATTTCACATAAGAAATGAGATAGAAAAGGGGACCTTTCTATAAAATTATTTGATAAGTGCGAATCAATATTGCTAAAATCATAGGAACTTAGTATATCCTACTTGCAAGTGGTTGGTATGCTCTTGGTGTTATAGTGGCAGCTGAGAGGTTTGATCCTGGGTCTCCCATAGATTAAGCCTAACAATTACTGATTCACCATGTGGTTAAAAAAAATATAAAAAAAACCAATTTCTATTAGATAATACCTCCTTTTCCATATTTCTCATATAGTTGTACCAAATGGAATAGGCGTCTGCGGGGAGGAGAGTGTGGTTTAGGAAATGGTCAAGTGTCCAATTTAAAATATTAGGCGAAGAAATAACATTTTTTCAATGTATATAAACATATAACTATGTTAATTCATAAATATGAAACAACATTAAATTTATCACAATATATATGAATTAGAACCACCATTGATAACAACAACAAAAAAACCGCCATTAATTATTATTATTGCGCTGCAATACGACAATGAAAAGTCGAAAGAAAAAACCCAGTTGGAATTCCTCGTTACCGAAGCTCTTTCACCAATGAACTAGAATTTACAAAAGTACAATATGTAGAATAAATAAAAATAAACTTTCAGGTCCAATTACAGGGCGACCTTGCCATTGGACCAAATGTGAAAAGTCATATCAGTGGGTTTCTTTCCCTTGCCATATATCATGCTATCAATAACATAAAATATTTACTCCCACTCTTCCACAAATTTTAAAGGCATAAACAACATTTTTTTATTAATATCCATGGTTGCTATCATCTAAATATTTTGCGGAGTAGTATTGAAACAACAATACGAACTCTAGAATCATATGCGAAGCAATGAGTTTTACTAGGGGCGATGAAAAGCTGTGGAGGCGGAGGAGCTTTGGAGGTCTTGTGGTGGAATCCTTATTCCGATCTGTACACCTACCTTTATTGCAAACTCGATGGTATTCACCAGTGTCTGGCGGCAACACTTGGCATCTACGAACCGAGATTCTCCAGAAGTAACGTAAGCGCTCAGGCAGTCCAGCAATTTATGATTGCACTCAAAATTCATGTAATTACACATTCGGGTGATGAGATAGTTGTGTTCTTTTCAGCGTTTTTCCAAACCATCACATGGAGCTTCTCTATGGCATCGCATGTAAAATACGTCGCAGTATCACCTGTACCTTAGAATTGGGGTCTGTACAATTAAAACACATTAATAGTCGACCATAGGGAGGTATTTCAAGACACAACATTTAAATTGAAGCGGCTTCATTATACACAACATAAAACCCTAACCTATAACATGTCTCGGCCCTTCGAGAACCTCGTGCTGCATGCAAGTTACTGATAAAATCCAAGGACGGCGACGATCTAGCTACTCAGTGGAAACATAGCCAGTTAAAGGTTACATCAGAACCATTTCAAAAAGGAAAAGATGAGATTGAGGAAAAATCAACCCAATCTATAAAATTACCTATCAATTCAAATGGAGTAAACTGGGTAGGCTTTCTCCTTCCAACGAAATACCATCGAGGGAAGGCCTCGCAATTCAAATGGAGTAAACTGGGTAGGCTTTCTCCTTCGAACGAAATACCATCGAGGGAAGGGCTCACAAGTAGACCTCAAAGTCAAAAGGATAAATGGTGGTATAAATTTCGTTAGGAATTGTATCTGATTAATATCGGTTGAATCAATCTCATTGCCCAAACTATTTGTATAGTATAACAGTCAAATCAATGACACACTAAGGTAAATCAATGACACACTAAGGTAAAGGCGGCCTGGGAGGAGAGTTTTTTTAAGAATGTCTTACTATGTAATTAATAGCGTAAATTTATTTTGACTTTGGATTTATCAAGAGTCTATACATATTATTTTAAATGTGAAAACTTTTTTTTTTAAATATAAAACTTGAAAAAAGATTTACATCTCAAAATTTTTAATTTTTATTCTCTTGAACACTTGCTACATTTACAATTAAAAATAAATCTATATTGATTTAATTTATATATATATATATATAAAATTAATCATTACAATAATAAATCTCTATGTTAAAAATAATCATTACTATACTAAAACAGTAGACCTTTATTAATTTGTCAATGAAACTCTATTAACCCATTCAGGTTGGTCTCCTCTCCTATTAAAGTAATCAATCATTAGTATACTAAAACACTAGATCCATGTTAATTTGTGAATGAAACATTACCAACCCCAATTCATGTTAAATGGTTTACCCACAGTACCCAAAATCCTTATCTCCTCTCCTATCTTTGCACAAATACAACACGGATATAACACCCAATGTCCTCGCCTATTTCTACAAAAATGGGACTCAGATATAAGTTATAACGCCAAAATTCGTCGTTAATTCTCCCACTTATTTGAAATATGCCATTTTTTGAAACAAATTTAAAATAGAGATCCTTATCATCTTTTATTCATGTTACGATAAGTTAAATGCCTCAACCTAACCAACCAGTAAGATCTGTTACCTGCCTCCTATCGATCGAGTGAAATAGTGGCACCTCTTCCCTAACCAAAAGTGAGATCCATTACCTCCCTCCTATCGATCGAGTCAAATACCTCAGACCAGTCAAATCAGGTCTGCCATTGACGAAAACAAATATACGAATATAACCATTCGTAAACGTTTCAATCCTAAACACAAACTTTTACAAGTTACAGCTAATAAAAAGAAATTATATATTTATAACTAGCACAAACACATAATAAATTTGGTTGATAAATAATAATTTTATATCAACCACATATAATTCGATTTATTTATATAATAATAATTATTAATTAATAATATATAATTTATCAATTATCAATTATAAATTATATATCTGTATATTAATATTATTAATTAATAAAAACAAATTAAACTAAAAATAAATTATATATTTATAACTTGCACAAACACATAAATAAATGTTGTTGATAAATGATAATAATGTTAGATCAACCACATATAATTTCGATTTATTTTATAATAATAATATTAATTAAAAATACTAATTAATAATACATAATTTACTAATTAGAAATTGTAAATTATTTATTTATTTATATAATAATATTATTGATTAATAAAAAACAAATTAATAATAATAATATTAATAAAATTTATTAATAATTTTTTTTCTAAGTAACACTGATCTATTTATAAAGACAAATGTACAAAGAGGCACTGGCCTCAGCGGCACTCGGTCAGTTGTGTGACCAAACTGAACAACAAACCTTGAATTCATGACTGCCCTAGATGGGGAAACCAGTTCGAGTACACAAATTAGGACAATTCAAGTTAGCCTCGCAAGCGCTATAGTTCCATAAATCAAGAATTCTAACCAAAAAACTCTAAGTTACAAAATTTAGCCCAGAAATTTCCACTGTAAATTAGCAATTGGGGACAAAATTCAAAATTTTTGTTGCTCGAGCTGGGGTCAAAACCAGACAAAGACTCGACATGAAACAAGATTTAAAGTGACAAGTAACAAAACTGCTCAGAAATGGATTCGAGGCTCGCCATGTAACCTGGCCAGCAGCTGCAAGGTGTCTTTTGTTGGCTCTTCCTCTATGACTGGACATCCTCCATAATCCTCAGAACCAGCTTGATCGACTACAGTGCTGCCTGTGCCCATTGGTATTGTAGACGTGTCACCTTGTCGTCTTCCTGAGGCCCTTGTGTTGCCATGTTTGTTATGAGCAGCTAGATGACTAGCAGCTACCACTTTCCCATGCAAGGCTGCTTACCATTGTCATATTGTTGATTACGTGGGATGCTAATACCACGATTGCTTGGAGCTGCTTTGTTCTGCTCATCCTTGTGTTCAGGCGAAGGTGCATGTGGCTCAATTTCTTCCGAGAACGAAATGGTCACCATAGCAGGTCGAATTAAAGTGTTGCGAAACCGGAATTGAGTGACATGGGGATCTGAATGTGGAGGAAGGGGGAAAGCCTCTGAGTGAACTATAACAGTCCTCCTTCCTGAGCGTTGGAGCCTGGTGCATCCCCTTCCACTTCGGGTGTCTAGATAGTGGCCATAGACAGAGCTGAGAGGGTTGGGATTGTCAGCGAATGAGTTAGGGGAGGCAGTGGTAGAGCCAGACAAAGCCTATGTGTGAATAACACCTCTGCGAGTGCCTCCATGCCTACTTCGCATTCTATGCCTGGTGCGAGCCATGGCAAGGTTGAGAGCTAGGTTGTCAACAGAAGGATTGCTGGAATTTCGACGTAGAGAATGAAGAGGGGAGGTTTGAGCCTAGTTTAAGTTGCAAAAGCTAGAATGAGAGTAGTGAAATCCATTGTCCAGATCAAGACAACTCAGCAACCATCATCGGTTTCTTGTCACAGTGCGAGAGAAGAGAATTGTAGCCTGCGGAGGGCAAGCACACTAGAGCAAGGGGGGAAGAATTGCATGATGCTTTGCAGGTTCCATGGCAATGAAGGTGGTGGAGATGCCTCGGCCATCAGACACAATTAATGGCTCTTGCAGGTTGGTTTGAATGCACCAGAGGTTGGCATGGGGGATGACGCAGGTGGCCATGTGGTCATCCTATCCTTTGATTGCTCGTCTTATCATATTAATTTCCATAGTAATCACCCGCATTCGGGTGCATTTCTTATTCATTTGCCATTTCATTTTGCACCAGATCATTGAAGTCCTGTAACTTAGGAGTAGTGGCAATAGAATTAAGTGTTCTTGCATAAAGAGTCTTTCCACTATCAACTCTAATGTTAGCTAAAAGATCTGCTACTTTGTTGCCATCCCTACGAATGTGCTTAAGTGTGACTGCTCTGTGAGTTGATAGCCATTGTTCAATCTTCTCTAGTCATTCAGCCAATCCCCAACTACTACCGACTTTGTTGGATGGAGTTCCCTGTAGAATCTGATTCACCATGTTGATGATAATCTGAGAATCCCCTTCAATTATAAGTGGGAAGAAGCCATTGAGTTGAGCAAGGAGGAGCCCCTACCATAGCCCTTCTAGTTCAGCTGAGTTGTTTGTATCCCAACCAATTGAACCCATAAAAGTGAGGAGAGGAGTGCCTTTGTGATTCCTGAAGATTCCTCCATATCTTTCTTTGTTTGGATTACCTTTAGACGCTCCGCCGAAGTTAAGTTGTATCATATGTAGTGGTGGAGGAATCCATCTGTTGGGTGTCATTCCTGGTGATGAAATTTATCTTGATTTTCCTGTATCTAGTTCCACTGGAGATTCCAATTTACCCATATATTCTGTTCCTATGGAGTGGAAGGAAAATATTCTTCATGCTAGTTCTGGAGTAGTAAGGTTTCTCGAAGATTTTGACACATATTATTCCATAAGACTTATATAGGGGCGGAATGGTCCTTGAAGATGCGACTATTTTTTTCTTTCCACATGGTCCACATGTGGAATCCTGGTATAAGTTTCCATAAAGAATTTAACAATTTTCTTTTCTATGGATTTGTTGCCCAAGTATGTCTAGTGCTGGTGATATCCTCCCTAATTCGACCATCTTTTTGGAATTAAAAGCTAACTTTTCCCCATAGTCGGTTTCCCAGTAGACAGTAGTTTATGAGATGGTCAGTAGTTTCTTTCGCCTGTTTGCAATTTGGGCACATAGAGGGTCCATGAAAGCTTCCTTTCGAAGGTTGTCCCAAGTTAAATTTTATTTTGGCCAAGCAACTAGTGGAAAGTGGATTTTTTAGGCCAAATGGGGGGGTCCGATACTTTGTGCCAGAGATGGTCTTTGACTTTATGGTTTCTTATAATTATATGATATGCCTCTTGTGACATGAAAGTTCATCTCACTTCATAACCCCATATGGTTATATCCTTCTTGTCAGAGTAGCGTATTTGCCTACTTGAGAGCTTTGTTTCTAGCTTATCTTTGATAAGTTGCGTGCTTTGCCTGATGATGTGGCCCATGCTTATCCATTGCCTGTATCCCTGGGTATGAGTAGGCCTCAAGTGCTAATTTACCTTCATCAATGGTTGCTCTACCCAATCCTGAAGTTGGTGAGGTGTGATTAGGTCCTTCAATTTGGGTCTTTGCTGCCAAGAATCTTCCCAGAACCTTGCATTGTTCCCATTCCTAATTTCGTAGAAGTTGTGCTGTTGAATTAGATCCTTATGTTGTTTAGCTGCATTCCAGGTTAGGGAACTTGGGCCAACCTCTGTGAGCCTAATTAATTCATCTACTGGTCTATGATTGGCATATTTTGCTGTCTAGAGAATAGCCCAGGGAATATGCAGATCCGAGATCCATTTCCACCAGATGCGTGCTCCCATGACTACGTTGCTATGTTGAGGATCCCTAAGCCCATTACCCCCATAGTTTTTCGGGAGGAAATCTGTGTCCCATTTTACCAATGCCCATTTTCTCTTTTGTGCCATGTTTCCCCATAGAAAGGCTCCTTGAAGATGGTTGATGGCCTTAAAAACCCACTTGGGTGCTGCTAGAATAGAAAAAAAATAAGTGGCATGGATTGCAACACCGCTTTGATTAATACAAGACGACTCACCATGTTGAGAGCTCTGAAAGTCCAAGAAGAAAGATGGGCTTCCAATTTTTCCAAGAGTAGATGCTAAGATGAGTGCTTTAAAGCAGTGTCTGTCATAGGAGTAACCAGGTCTTTGGAGGGGAGAGTCGCTATTAAGAAATCTAGGATCCTAGCAATCGAGAATTGGGTTACAATAGCGGTATGAGAGAAAAATATTTGGGATTTACCTTTCTTAATGCATGCTCCAGAGGCATCCAAAAAATTAGTTAAAATGGATTTTAATTTGAGGGATTCTTGGACTGAGGGGTGGCCAAATAACATGTTGTCATCTACAAATTGTTGGTGGGTGAAGGCAGTGGTGTTGGGAAAGGAGAGGCCTCTCAAATGTTGGGAATGAAGGGCTTCTTTGATGTAATGGCCTAGACCATTTGCCGTAATGAAAAAAAGAAAGGGAGAGAGGGGGTCCCCTTGTCGGATGCCTCTGGGATGTGAAAGGGGGTGGAAGGGATCCCATTGATCAGAATTGAGAAGAAGGTAGAAGTTATAAGACTCATAACCCATCTGACCCAAGGGGGGGCGAAGCCAAAGGCTATCAACATTTTTTGAATGTACTCCGGTTTAAACTATCAAAAGCTTTAGAAAGATCGATTTTTAGGAGCATAGCTACTTTTTCGAGCTGCTTTAAAGAGTGAATGATCTCGTGTGTGAGTATAATGCCATTCGTGATTTTCCTTCCTTCCACATATCTTAATTGTTGCGGCGATATAAGTAATGGAAGCAGGGGTTTTCGTCATGAAGTAATAACTTTGGAGACGATTTTATATATGACATTACATAGAGTGATAGGTCAGAATTTGTCCGTAGTCTAACACTATTCTTCCTTGGGAATAAGGGCAATGCATATTGCGTTCAAAGAGGGAAGCATCCATCTATTAGTCCTAGATTCCTCAACGAGTTGCCATACCTCCTCCTTGATTAGATCCCATAAGTTGTGGAAGAAATTGGATGCAAAGCCGTATAGGCCAGATGCTTTTCCTACTTTAAGTTGTCGCATGGTTGTCTCCACTTCCAGTAAGGATATCAGCCTGAGAAGGATCTGATTGTGTTCCTCTGTTATGATCTTAGGGATGTTCTTGGTAATTTTCTCTATTTCTAGCGGCTGATTTGTCTGAGGTTCTTAGTGAGCCTGTTGAAATGAGTGAGGGGTTCCTCTTCTCTATCCTCAAGTTTTGCGAGCCGTTCCCCTTGTTGATTATGGATGTGAGTAATATTGTTGTGCATTCTTCTCTAGATAGTAGTGTGATGAAAGAACTTTTTGTTTCGTTTTCTCTCTTTGAGCCATTTGATTCTTGACTTTTTCTTCCAGTATTTCCTCTTGCTTTGCTCTTGCTAAGATTTGCATTTGTAGGTGGCTTTCCTGTTCTGCTAGAGCTCTAGATCTACCTTCTGCAATGATTCTCTACTGTAATGTTTTCATTTCTTGATCAAGAGCACTTTGTGCTTGGAAAATGTTGCCAAAGGTAACATGATTCCATTATTTGATGTTGTTCTTGATATTTTTGAGTTTTTGTTGGAGCTGATACATTTTTGTGCCTTCCAGAGGTTTGAATTTTTTCCAAACCACATTAATTAGGTTGTGAAAGTCTGGATGTGTCAACCAGAAGGCTTTGAAATGAAAGGGCCTACATTTATTGTTTCCCGGCCTTTGTCATTGAAGCGTAATAGGCCAATGATCTGAGCCTGAGAATGGTAATATTGAAGCCAAGAAGTCTCCTCCAAGATGGATTGCATTGTCAGAAAGCAGGAATTGATCCAATCAAGAGGCAATTTGATGTGCACCTACTCGTTTTTTATTCCATGTGAAGATTCCATTATTGAAATACATATCTATGAGCCAGTTGTCATGCATGTAGTTTTTGAAGTGAGTACTTTCATTGTCCAGCTTGGCCCTTCCCCCTATTTTTTCCTCCAATTTTGTTATCATATTAAAATCTCCTCCTGTAATAGAAAGTGGATGAGTTCTTTTAGAGTTGATTAAAGCTAAAGTATTCAGTATGTCTACTTTGTTTATTGCTTCCTAGGGAAAGTAGACATCGGTAATGTGTCCATGAACATTTGTCCTTATAATATGAAAACTAGCTTGAATAAAGTGTTTACTAGCATGAATGTTAGAAAGTGTGATAGCTCTTTCATCCCATACAATTGCTAGTCCTCCTGATGCTCTATGGCATCCACTACAACTGATTTGCTGCCTGGCCATGCTTTGGCAAGGGTCTGATCTAGCGTTGTAGACTTACATTTGGTTTCCTGCAAGAAGAAGACTTGAGGTTTCTCCTGTTGGTACATGTTTTTTATCAGTCTGTATTTTCCAGGGTTGTTGAGCCCTCTAATGTTCCATGAGATGAGCTTCGTGATGCACGATTGGGTAGGGGATTGTAATACTTTGTAAGATTGGAATATATTCTAGATTCCACCAGCATCTCCCCAATGCGGATGATTATTTGAAGATCTGTTTTCCTTCCTCTTTTTTTAATATCTTTAAAGATGGTTTTTCCATCCCATTGAATCCCACTTTGGATTCCTAGTGATATTTATTGTTGTGCCCTGGAGAGAATGACTTCTAAACTTTCCAGCTGCCTTTCTGGGATCTTGTCATATTCTTTTTTCTTGCAGGCTTGTTCTAGTCCCAGTATGTCTAGATCTCCAATGTCGAAGCTCTCGGGCTCCTCTTCCATGTGTTGGATTTCTTCTCGCTCCACCTCTGTGTCCTCTGCTGTCATGGTTTCCTGTTGCATGCTATCGACATCCATTCCCTAAGCGTTCCATTTTGGGGACTTGCTGGAAGGGGGAGATTTAAGATCTGTGGATTGCACGGACTTTCGGGCCTTCTTTGAGCTTGAAGGAGTGGCCTGGGTAGTCATATTATGGGTTTCTTCGGAATGGTTCGGGTTTTCGAAGTCATTTAGCTCCTGCTGAATCAGGGTTTCAAAGATGTTTCTAGTTGATGGCATGGAGGCATTAGCAACATGTTTTTTTAAGGAATGTAGAGGGTTTTTAAAAAAATTTAATAATTAATTAATTAGTAAGAAATAATTAATTTTTAATTATTTCTTAATTATTTTTACATTATTTCATTTTCTACTTAAAATTAAGTAAACAATAAACTAAATATGATTATAGATTATTAAGAAATAATATTAAACCTAAGGAACCACAATTGACCATGGCTGATTTTCATATTGAGACAGTCTTTGAGACAATGTGACATTCGACCATGGTTGACCATGGGTGAGCATGGTTGGCTATCATTGACCATTGTTGAACATGATTGATATAATAAATCCAAGCGGATAATAAACCCAATAGATTGATATTATAAACCCTAGGGATTAATAAACCCAGTGGATTAACACTCAAACCCCAAGGGAATAATAAAACCAAGGGATTAATACAAAAATTCGAAGGAATTATTAACCCAAGGGAATAACATTAAATCTCAGGGAATAAGAATAAACATGGTTGAGCATGCATGATTTCCATATGGAGCCAATCTTTGTCACAATGTGATGTTTGACCATGGTTGACAAATATTAACCATAGTTGATCATGTTTAACTTTATAAAACATGGTTGCCCATGATTGACCATGGTTGACCATGGTTGCCCATAGTTCACCATCATTGTTGATCATTATCAAAGAGACTTTAACAAATTTTGATCATGGTTGATGAAATTCAATCATCATTAATCATGCTTGACCATCGTTGACCATCGTTGACTATGGTTGACCATAAATACATTTACCATGGTCAACTAGATTCAAGCATGATTAGCCATCACTGATCATGGTTCACCGTAGGTACATTGATTAACCATTATGACCATTGTTGATGATGGTTTATAAACAATAAAATAACCATGGCTGACCATAGATAAATTTCATATTGAGACGATCCTTGCCACAATGTGACATTGGACCATGGTTCACCATGGTTGATTTTGTTATGGGATAAAAAATTTCACAACGCGACATTGTACCATGGTTTACCATGCTTAATCATGGTTGATTTTCATATCAAGACAACTTTTGTCACAATGTGACATTTGAGCATGGTTCAACATGATTGACCATGGATCACCATGTTTGATTTTATAAAACATGGTTGACCAAGGTTGACCATGATTATCCATGGTTGACCATGACTAACATATTGATAAAATATTTGTCATTATGTGACATTGGACCATTGTTGACCATGATTGATCATGGATGACCATGGTTGACCATGATTGTCCATGATTTTCATATTGAGACAAATTTTGTCACAGTGCCACATTCGACTATAGTTGAACATGGTTGACCATGATTGTCCATGATTTTCACATCGAGACAAATTTTGTCACATTGCCAAATTCAACTATGGTTGACCATAGTTGGCTATGATTAACCATGATCAACCTTGGCTTACCATTGTTGACAATGATTGTGCATGGTTAACCATCATCATTAATCATGATCAAAGAGACCTTAATTAATGTTGATCATGGGTGATGAAATTCAATCATGGTTAATCATGGTTGACCATCATTAACCATGGTTCATCATCATTGACCATGGTTCGATGTGGTTGACAATAAATAAATTGACCATGGTCGACCATATTAAAGCATGATTAACCATCATGGATCATGCTCCATCTTAGAGACATTGATTAACCATTATGACCATGGTTGATGATGGATAATTATGGTTGATGATGGTTCATAAACACTAAAATAAATGTGGTTGACCATTTTTTATTTTCATATTGAGACAATCCTCGTCACTATGCGATGTTGGACCATGGTTGACCATGCTTAACCATAGTTTATTTCCATATCGAGACATTCTTTGTCACAATGTGACATTTGACCATGGGTGACCATGGATGACCATGTTTGATTTTATAAATCATGGTTGAGAATGGTTGATGAAGGTTGACCATGATTGACCACAGTGTACCATGATTGTCATGTTGAGATAATCTTTTTCATTATGTGGTGTTCCACCATGGTTGAGACAATGATTGATTTTCAAATTGAGATGATATTTATCACAATGTGGTGTTTTCCCATGGTTGACCATAACTAACGATATTTGACCATGATTGACATTATAAATGAAAGTAAATAATAAACCCTATGGATTAAAACTAAAAACTAAAGGAATTATAAACCTAAGGGGATATAATTAAACCCTATGAATACGAACCCTCAGATTAATAAAGCCAATGGATTGATATTATAGGTCAAAGAGAACAATAAAACCAAGGGTTAAAATTTTTAAACCAAAGGTATATCAACCCTAAGATAAATATTATAAAACCTAAAATAAAAATAGTTGACCAGGGTTGATTTATGTATTGAGACAATCCTTGTCACAATGTGACATTGGAGCATGGTTGACCATGATTGATGTTCATATCAAGAAAATATTTGTCACAATGCAACATTAAAACATGGTTGACCATGGTTGATTTTCATATTGAGAAAATATTTGTCACAATGCGATGTTCGACCTTGTTGGATTTTATAAAACATGTTTGACGATGATTATCCATGATTTTTTATGATTTTCATATTGAGACAATTCTTTTCATAGTGCAACATTCAACTATGATTGACCATGGTTGGCTATGATTAACCATGATTGACCGTGATTGATATTATAAACCCAAAGGCGTAATAAAACCCAGGGATTATGAACCCAAGCTAATAATATGAAACTAAAGGGACTAATATTATAAACCCAAGGTATACAAAACCCTAAGATAAATATTATAAATAATAAAATAAGCATGGTTGCCCATGATTGATTTTCATATTGAGACAATCCTTGTCACAATGCGACATTTGACCATGGTTGGCTATGATTGACTATGGTTGACAATGATAAATATTATAAACCCAAGGGAATAATAAACCCAAGGGATTAATAGTAAAACCCTAACGGATTATGAACACAAGGGAATAATATTAAACATAAGGGACTAATATTACAAACCCAAGGTGTTCATAAAAATTATAAACACAAAAATAAAGAAGGTAGACCATGGTTTATTTCCATATCAAGAAAATCTTTGTCACAATGCGATGTTCGAGCATGGTTGACCATGATTGACCATGTTTGACCATAACAAACCATGGTTGACAATTATTGTCCATGGTTTACCATCATCATTCATCATGATCAAATAGACTTTAATCAAGTATGGTTATGGTTGATGATATTAAACCATGGCTAATCTGGTTGATATTAGTTTACTATAGTAGATTGTAGTTAACTATAAAGGAATTGACCATTGTTGACCATATTCAAGCATGCTTAACCATCATTGATCACGGTTCACCATAGAGACACGATCAAGACTCCAAGAAGATTTCGGAAGCTATAGAGAGAATATTTAACTCACTGCAAATGCAAATCTTTCATTATTTCCCTCCTCCTTGAGGACAATGACTGCAAGAAAAATATAGCGATGACCATCCATTAGCTCAACATTATTGAGCTTGCATGTCATGTCTTCCAAACTAATACAATTTTCTTTTCTATTTCATAAAAGAAAATACAACCAATAAAAACATCTTTTGAGAAAAACATTCTAATCTATCATTTTTTATTTCATTAATATTATTTTTCACGATAGTATTAATATTATTTAGTTACACATTTTTTATATATAATTTTTTTAATAACTGGTTTAGATTCCATTAAATTTACTATAAATTGGAATAAATATTACTCTAGATCCAATGAGCCCATTTTTTATCCTTCATTGATAAGAATTTTTACCTTCTTTGATATGTAAGTTGTAAATTTTATTAATGTTTAAGTTTCACAATATTTTTTATATTTATATTAAAATTCTTATAAATAAGTTAGAAAAAAATATATTAATTTTTTTCGAGTAAGAATATAACTTTCTTATATATGAATCTTTTTTAATAAATAAATTTAATTTCGTTTCTATATTGTTTTTTACCTCTTTATTGTTTGCTTGCTTTCATTTTTCAATAATTTTCTTCAGTTTATGTTAGCATTAAGTTATGTATATGTGAATTTTTTAATAATCATAAGTTGTAATTATATTCATTGGAATTTATTTTAATCAATATTTTTAATCATTATGATTTTTTAATTTTTTAGCATATATATCTATATGCATGTGTTGGTGCATGTGTTTTCTCAGTTCCATTAAATCAATATATATTTAAATAAATATTATTTTTTTAATTAAATATTTAAGTGGTATTCAAATAATTAAAAAAAATGATAAATTATTTATTAAAAATTATTAATGTATCAAAGTTATATATATATATATATATATATATATATATTATATATATATATATATATATATGATCCAAATTGGATCCATGAAGATTATCAGAGTTCTGTCACTATATCAAATCATGACAGACTTCAAACTTGTGAACAATGAGCTATCAAGAAGAGCTCTAGACAGTGGCAGTTTGTAGCTATAAAGGAACAACAAGATCCTCGGTCAAAGCACGCTGACTGACGCCCATGGAGACCGCGTAGTGGCGAAACTAGCAGTTAGGAAGTCCAGATCATAAAACGGAAGCACTAATCGCGCATCACTGGGCAAAACCCCTCGAAATGGAAAGACCCCGAGCGCTCAATCACAAGGGAAGTCAAAAACCATGGGAAAAGTGCTAAAACCAAAGGCAGGTCCTGCGCTCCAAAACCGGTGGAATATCGGAGGCATTTTCAGTGGTAAGCGGAATTTCCAGGAGACCCAGCGATTCCATACAATGAACAATGCATATCTGATGGATGAGAAAGAAAACCGCTCTCATCATGGGCTAACGTCTAAGCAAGTCAACCACACGATAAGAGCGAACACTGTAGGATCTGGAGACTCTAGATCTAAAGGTGGAGGTTGCACCTGATCGGAGATCAGATTCGATGGGAGAAAATAAGCCACGACATATAAAAGTTGAAGTTTGACTTGATGCTGTGTTGGCAGATGAATCATTACACAAAGTCACCAAAATACAAAAACCGTTTGAGGAAGAGCTGGTGCAGTTCGTGAGAGGACAAGTGGCCACTTCCCTGTGAGACGTTACATAGTGGTAATGATGCAGAGGCAAGGAATTCCAATCAAACAACAATAGACGATTCGAAGAGGTAGAAGAGGAAGTGAATAGTCAAGGATGTATTGCCTTTAAGCCATGAATGAATAGAGAATAGAGAGAAGGGACAATGAGAAAGAAGACAGAAGAGACAAAAGTAGAGAAAAGAGAGTTGAGCTGACCTGTAGAGCTAAGGCAGCATCAAGCAGATAGAACTAGGCTTGAGAGGTTCAAGCAATCCCTAAGAGGATATTTGTTGGGAACTGAGTACCAAATTGGATTCAACCCATTAAGACTAGTGAGGTCGAGACTTGGTCAGGAAGAGTCTGTGCACTATAGTGGTTTGGGGAATCCAAGAACCACCCTACAAAGCATTATTTGTTTCAGGAGACTCAAATTGAGCTCCCCATTGTAAAAACTCTACATTAAAGATACAATAAAAGAAGGCCACCACTGGAAGCTAGACCGGAGACATAGCCCAGAAGGATTGGGTGAACTCCTTGTTAATTTGTTGTGTTCTTGTATTTTCTTACTGTGTTTCTCTTACTGTTTTCCAGTGTCTGTGTATTTTGTAATCTTATCAATCTGTTGCCTAAGGTAACATAGACACCCACCACCACATGAGTCTGTAATACCTTCATTCATTAATTAATTACCTAAGATCACTCACGAGTGATTTTCAGATCAAGTGGTATCAGAGAAAAGGCTATTAAGGTTAGACAATCTTGTGTTCGATTTAGCTATTGAATGCTAACTAGATCAAAGCTAAAATTAGGAGGAGATTTGGTCAAAACTAATGTTGAAAATGAGAGAGTCTATCCTTGGAAGAAAATGTCAGAGGAGGGTTCTATGGGGCCAAACCCTCAATTCATAGATAGTTTCCTAGCCATAAGGTCCATGGTAGAGGAAATTTATAAGGACTTTAGAAAACATAAAGATGAAGACTCATCAGGTTCCAAACAAGATAAAGGACAAGAAGAGTCTTTCCTTCATGATCACTCAAAAGGCAAAGGGAAAGAGGAAAGCTTTCTCACACCTCTTAATAGCCCTGAACATAAAAAGAAGGCATCATTGACTAAACTAGATGTTAAATTTGGTTTACCTACATATGATGGAGAGTTGAATGCAGAGAATCTAGACAATTGGATTAGACAAATTGATGTTTGTTGCAAAGTACACAGTATTGATTCAGACAAGAGCAAGATTCAGTTGGCAAGCCTACACCTTGGAGGCACTGCCTTGATTTGGTGGGAAGGTGGGACCCAAGCTGACATGAAGAGACATGGTAAGACCATTTTTGTCTGGAGTGAATTTGTTTCTACAGTCAAAAAGTAGTTTTGTCCACTAGCTTACATGTATCAAGCCATCATGAGCTCGAAAACTCTTCGATAGTTGAAAGGGAAAAGTGTACAATTATACACTCAAGAATTTAGAAAGAGAGCATTGATTCTAGGAATCACATTAGATTCACCGAAGACTCTGTTGAATTACATCTGTGCTTTACACAGCGACATGAGGCACACTATCCTCATGTTTAATCCCACTAGTGTAGATGAGGTATCTGTTCAAGCTACTCTTCTAGAAACTAGAGGAAATAATGGAAGTCAAGAAGTTGGGGGACCATCCCAACCCATTGCAAGCAAGAATAAGGAGGAAAGAATACGAATATGGAAAGCGAGGAAGGCTAATACTACACAGAAGAGCAAGTCTTCAAGCACTCACTATAAGAAGGATGGGCATGATGATGAGCATTGTTCGATTCTGCATCCGGAGCTGAGACCTAAGATGTTCGAGGGTAAGAAGAAGAAGACTGTTATAGCTATTCAGAAAGATTTGGGGTAAGAATCAGGAGATGAAACAACTATTGCAGCCACAGGTATAAAAGGTAAGAATTTTGAAGCATCCACTAGTAATTCTGCGCAATCTACTATTGGTGAAGAAAATGAGAGAAAAAGACATGAGCTTTTTCATATTCGAGTTATTTCCAAACATCAAAAGATTGATACTTTGTTTGATACTGGCTCACAAGTAAATTTAGTTTCTGAATCAATTGTAATGAGGTTGGGATTAGTGACTACACCTCACAAGAAACCATACCCATTAGGATGGTTAAATGATAAAGCACAACTACAAGTGACTAGACAATGCGAACTCAAGTTTTCTTTTGGGTTAGCATTTGTAGATGAGGTTGAGCTAGATGTAATTCCTTTGGATATATGTAGAATTGTTTTAGGAGGTCCTTACTTGTATGACAGAAAAGCTATTTTATCTAGAGCTGAGAGCAAGTATCTGCTCGTTAAAGAGGGAATCGAATACTTTGTAAGAGCTCATAAGCTCAAGAATAATTATACTCTCATAAATTCAGGGCAGATAAAATGAATGATAAATTCATGCAAACAATTCTTACTAATGGTTGTAAAGGAAAAGAAACCTAATAAAACCAATGCATTTGAGGGTTGTAATGCTAAACAATAGGCTAATTTAGAAAAGGTTGTTTTAGAATATGATATATTATTTCAAGAACTTAAAGGTACGCCAGAAAAAAAGGAAATAATGCATGATATTATTTTGCAGCAAGATGCTCCATTGCTCAACATTGGAATGTACACGTTGTTCACTTTAGAGAACACAGAAATCAAGAAGCAGGTGCAGGAGTTGCTCGAGAAGCGGTTCATCAGACCTAGCACATCACCATGTCGGTCACCAATCATTTTGGTTAGAACGAAAGATGGCTCGTGGAGAATGTGCATTGATTACTGAGCATTGAATAAGATAACAATAAAAAATCGTTATCCCCTTCCTCACATAGATGATTTATTAGATCAATTGAAAGAAGATGTTTATTTTCTCAAGTTAGACTTGCATAGTGGATATCACCAAGTGAGAGTTGCAAAACAACATGCATGGAAGACTGCTTTCAAGAAAAAGTAGGGATTGCATGAGTGGCTAGTTATGCCTTTTGGATTAACTAATGCTTCTGCTACTTTCATGAGATGAATGAGTGATGTACTCAAACCTTTTCATGATGATTTTTCTATTGTATATTTGGATGACATTCTGATATTTAGTAAAACATGGGAAGAACATTTCAAGCATGTTATGTAGACACTAGATGTTTTGAAAAGAGAAAAACTTTATGTTAAACTCTCAAAATGTGAATTTGGTAAAACATCTTTGAATTATTTGGGTCATATAGTAGGGGGTGGTGAATTGAAGATAGATCCCTCTAAGGTGGAAGTCATTGTAAACTGGCCTAAACCCAAATCTACTACAGAACTTAAAATCTTCTTAGGAGCAACACAATATTGGAGAAGGTTCATTTCTAAATTTTCCTTAATTGCAGCTCTCTTACATGCTTTAATAGGATTGAATAAAGGTCTTTCAGTGGGGAGGAAAACAACAGAAATCCTTCGACACCTTCAAAGAAAAGATTACTACAACACCTGTACTAGCACTCTCTGATCTTCAAAGACCATTTGAGATCCAAACGGATGCCAGTAACTATGCCATGGGAGGAGTGTTGACACAACACGGTAAAACCATATGTTATCATTACGAGACATTTAATTTTGCAGTAGTTAACTATCCTACATATGATAAAGAATTGTATGCATTAGTACAGAGTGTAAAAAAGTGGAAACATTACTTAATGGGCAAAGAGACAATAATACATATTGATTATCAACCACTTCAATATCTACACTCCCAAACTAAGTTGCAGCAATCAAGACATTATAAATGGATGGGTTTTCTACAACAGTTTCATTTGGTCATCAGATATAAAAAGGGCATACACAATAAAGTTGCAGATATGTTATCTAGGCCCATTATAAATGCATCTACTATACTTAAGCATAATTCTGTTACATGAGAGCTACATTAAACAATATGCTCATGATATAGACTTTAAAGATGTATATGCAACTTTAATTCAAGGCAAGCAAGTAGAAGAATTGGATTATCATGTAAAGGACCGACTCTTATATCATTGTGGGCAGCTATGCATTCCACAAACTGAAAAAGTAAAGATAATTCAAGAAGCACACACTTCTCTAATATTAGGTCACTTTGGGGTAAGTAAAACAGTCGCATAGCTGCAAAGATTTTTTTATTGGCCGAAAATGAATGAGATAGATTCTAGATATGTAAGAGGGTGTAATATATGTGCTAAAAGCAAGCCCATCAATAGAAAACTAGGCTTGTACACTCCATTACCAATTCCTTCTCACCCTTGGGAAAGTGTTTCCATGGATTTTGTTGGACGACTGCCTAAATCTAGAAAAGGTCATGATTATGTATATGTTGTTGTGGATAGGTTCAACAAAATGTGTATTTTGATACCTTGTAATAAACAGATTACAACCAAACAAACTGCAAAACTGTTTTTTCAACATGTATGGGTTCATTTTAGATTACCCACTTCTATTGTATCTGATCGAGACACCCGATTTGTTGGGAAGTTTGGTCAAGTCTGCATGTTGTCCTCGCCTTCCTGTCTTTAGAGGGATGCCTCTGTTGTCAAGAGTTTATTTGACTGCAGAATCTATTCGCAGTTCTGGGCACAAGGTAGCTCAGTAATTGGAGAGATTAGCTATAGCATTGAAATTATGGAAGATGAAGGTCCTGTTCATGTGGCAGCACGGGTTCCATCGGATCGCTCCTATGTCGAGAGCTGGAATCCATTCGGAGAATGGAGCAGAAGAAAAAAAGGAGCAGCTAGGCCCTGGGGAACGACGTGGTTTCAATCTCCTGTAGGCATCCCCTGGCGTCCTTGGCGGGTTGTAGGCTTGGCACACGAAAGGGGCAGGATTCGAACCTACAGGAATAGGAACCTTCACTGGTTTACTATCCTACATATTAAACCTCTGCAATATTGTCTCGACATACTTCCTCTGGTTTAACCAGAGCTTCCTCTTTTCCTGATCTCTTT
>APFE030876158.1:0-11140 GCA_000404065.3 Pinus taeda
TGTCCCCCATTGAAAGTGCAGCTATGTTTAGATATCTAATGTATAAGAAGAAGCTTCACAATATAGAATCCAATAAGACTCTTCATGTCTACTACTCCAAGATGGGTATGGTTGTTAATATCGACAAGACTAAAGTCATGATCATTAAATCCAAAAAGATCACCTATGGTAGTTTCGTTTATGATAAGAATTGTCTTGAGCAAGTTTCTTCTTATAAATATTTGGGTATTGACTTTCCTCATTAGCTTAAGTCGAATTATAGCATCGAGAAAAGAGTTATTGGAGGTTGGAAAGCTTATTATGATCTTGAAAACAATTGTAAGTCAACCGATCTTTACATTTGGCGTAAAAAAAGGTTCCTCTTTGAGATTCTCATCACCTCTATTATCTTATACGGATGTGAAGTTTGGGGGTGCAATATATCTAGGGAGTTGTGGAGAAAGATTGAGATGATCCAAAATAAATTCATAACCTATAACCTCAAGATCAAGGGAAATACTCCCTATCCTATCCTCTTGATCGAAGCTCACATGTCCCCCATTGAAAGTGCGACTATGTTTAGATATATGATGTATAAGAAGAAGCTTCACAATATGGAATCCAAGAGGCTCCCATAAATTGCTTCTAACTTTAGTCAAAATACCCACCTGCGCCTCAAGCGTGGGTGGCATCACGATGCTTAGTCCTCGCTCAACCTTTGGGGGATTAAGGAGGAGATCATCATGGGAAGCAAGGAAAATATCAAAGATATTATTACCTCCAATGGTAAGGACAAGACGTGGGATGCTAAGGAGCTAGAGGGTAAAAGGAAGCTAAGGTACTATAAGGAGGTAATCAACCCCACCTGCGATAACCAAAATCATCTCTCTATGTTGACTAGCACTAAGAAGAAAATGAGCATCACTAGGATTAGAGCGAACTCTCATGAGCTTCGGAGTGAGACTTGGTGGTGGTCTACTCCCAAGACTCCTTCGGACGATAAAATTTGTGAGATTTGTGATACTAAGAAGGTGGAAGATGAAAGTGACGTCCTTTTAGACTGCCCGACTCTTGCCCACATCCACTCTCAATTTCCCCACACCTCCAATCTTGTTGACTTATTAAGCGAGACCATCTACAATGATCTTGGAACGCTTATTTCCCTATTCTTTGACGGGGTAAATAAGATTTTGAAGAATGGCAATTAGACTCTCTTTTCTTGCCGTCAGATAGACCACATTGGTCTTAGTAGAAGTTAATCATCATCATCATCAATAATAGAGTTAATCTCACATTAATAAAATTTCTTTACAAAGATCTTGTTATAACTTCTCTAAAAAAATTAATCACTAATAATTCTTTATACAAATTTTCTTTCTCAATTCTCTATTTTAAAATAAACCTCTAATCTTAAAATACAATTTTTTTATATCTATAATCTAGTTTCATACCTATTTTATTTTGATAATTACACCATATTTTTTTAATTAATATTATAATTTGATTAACATTATAAAATATTATATTTTAATATTTAATATATTATTATTTACTTTTTAAAAAAATTATAGGAAAATGTTTTTAATTATTTAATTATAATAAAATTAAGATTTTAACTATAATAACATTAATATTTTTAAAATTGATATCACATTTTTAATCAAATTATAAGAAATATATTTATTAATTATTGATTTATTGCTACATTTTATAATAATAAAATTGTGTTATAAATCTTTTTAAAAATGTGTAGTTGGTTACTTTTTTTTTTTATGTGTTATAAATACATATTCCAGGTATTTTAAAATACTTGGAATACACATAAATCAATGTGTAGCCTGTCCGGTTGCATTGGGTTCTTTGGGCGGCTGGCAGATTTTTTAAAAATTTGATAATCTCTACGGCTACAGTAACTTTGGGCTCTGTGTAGTCGGATTTGAAATGGAGTTGTCTATAATGAGATTTTTTGAAATGGAGGATTTTTTGGAGATTCCCGTGACAGAATCCTGCGGAAGAAATGAGGTTATCTTGATTTTTAGCAGTTAAAATGGTTTTTTAACTGCATATTTGGATTCAGGGCTTAAATCTTGATTTTTAGCAGTTAAAATGGTCAGCGCCCTGGAAAACCCTGGGAGCGATTGATTGTGCAGAAACTAGCTATCAAACTGGGGATTCCAATGAATTGCTCCAGGATTTTGACAAGAAAAATCCGCCGGAAAGTCTTTAAAAAGTCGCCTTATAGACTACTGGGATTTGAAATTGGTGAAAAAGAATTTGATAATCTCTACCGCTACGGTTACTTTGGGCTCTCGGCGGATTTGAATTTGGAAAAAAAAAAAAAATTGATAATCTCTAGGGCTACGTTTACTTTGGGCTCTCGGCGGATTTGAATTTGGAAAAAAAAAAAAATTGATAATCTCTAGGGCTACGTTTACTTTGGGCTCTGTGCCGGCGGATTTGAAATTGGGAAAAACTGCATTTGAAATCTTACACTTACGCAGCAATGGAAAAATGAATAGAGCAACAGCAACCTTGGCCTAGAGAAGACAAAGGAAGAGCCGAGAGTGGAAGATGGTGTTCAAGCTTGGCCAGGAGATGGTGTTCAGGCTTGGCCGACAGACAGAGGAAGAGCGGAAGATGCTGTTCAAGCTTGGCCAGGAGATGGTGTTCAGGCTTGGCCGACAGACAGAGGAAGAGTGGAAGATGTTGTTCAAGCTTGGCCGGGAGATGGTGTTCAATCTTGGCAGAGTGGAAGAGTGGGCTTGTTCAGACTGGCTGCTAAGCCCAGATGGAGATTGGAGGACTGAAGAAATTGGGTAGTAGAGTAAAACAGATTTTGGGTTTGTTGGAGAAGAGTGGAATTCTGTGTTTTAAAATTCTTTGGATTTTAATATTTTTGGTTTTTTTAGCATGGCCATGCTTATTTGTTTATATTTTGAATTTTGTTTGTGATTTTTAGTTTATTTATTTATTTGGTTTTTGTTTTGAAATGGTTTGTTGATTTAGATTTGGTTTGTTTGCTGCTTGTTTGGTTCTGGCTTGAGAGGTCACTATTAGCTGGTTGGGATCAAGAGGGAGAGTGAGGCTGCAAAGAATATTTGATGGTGGAAATTGAGAAGGTATACACTATTGAGACGTCTAGAGCTACAGATCTCGGAGGTACCTCGACAGCCAATGAGGCCTCTCTCTCGGGTATTGCTTCTTCTCCCCCACTGGTTCATAATCTTATTAATTCTATGTCTGTGCTTGAAATGAATGAAACTGTTAACCATCACACCTCTATGCATACACTGAAACTTGAGAGTGCAAGCTCCCCGCCGTCATTGTCGATTCCAAATCTGACGCCTGATAATCCTAAGTGCGCAAACCGTATCCCCTCCCCTCGGCACGTTCTCTGTGTTGGGGCCTTCGCCGCTCCCTTCCTCTTCTGCCGAACTGTATAACCTTCGTCCTAGGGGCTGTGAGGGCGGCTCTCTTGAGCAATTTGGAGGTCTTGGCATGCTCTAACCTTCCAAGACAGGGGGGAAGACCAGAGGGCGCAAATCTTTAATTACAAACGCTAAACTCAAGGACAATCTAGAAATAACAAAGGGGAAGTAGAAATAAATTAATGGGGTCTTTACAGCAAAATGTCGTTCGGAAAATGTTGCACAGTGATGTTTCTATCTTTTAACTGCAACAGCCTGGCCAACCCATTAAAAAAAATTGCCCTCAAGAACCTGTTCATTCTGTCAAGATTGACATTATCATTCTGCATTATCTGAATTTTTAAATTACAATGTAATGTATTGTCTAATGGATGGATGAGTATTAACATTTTATTGTGTTTTTTTTCTTTACTTTAGGTTAAGTTGTCCTATTTCCTCTTCAAGTGCAGAGGGAGAAGAATATATGATCAGGAAGAATGAATTATACCACCAGTTAAAAGTGGCTGAAAATACCAATGCTGTGCAGGTGAGCATTAGCTTTTGGTTTCTTTCCTATTTAATTAATTTTTTTAATGGAAGGTATAATGTAGGTGTACTAAATAACATTAGGGTTTAAATACATATGGAAAATTTTCATAATTTTTGATGTGTCTTTGGGTCTTATTTTTTAGTATATGTTACCTTGAAGAGGGTTATTGATGCTAATTAGAAATTTGTCTATTCATAAATCTGAAGAAGATTTTAGGGTTTTAAAAAAATTTCTTTTAGAAATTGTTTGTAGATGTTCAATATGTGAGTAAAATCTTATTTCAATTTTATTATAATTGTTTTTCTCCTTGCATGTTGCAAACATGTTTTGGTCATTTTTATTTATGGTTTAGATACACCTGTACTTTGCAAGTAAAGATTGGGAAATTTCTCATAATCTTTGATGTTTTTCTTGGTTATTCAATGTCTTTTGGTATTATTTTTTTTGGTACTAGTTATCTTCAATAGGGTTATTGACGCTGATTAGTGCCAGCATAAAGCAGGCTAATGCTTAAATCTGAAGAATTAAGAATTTGGGAATTTGGGGTTCTAGAAATTTTCTTTTAGAAACTGATTATATATGTTCAATATGTGAGAAATTTTATTTGAATTTTATTATAATTCTTAATCTCCCTGAATGTTGCACACAGATTTTGGTCATTGGCCATTTTTAGAGAAACACCAAAAGTTGGGAAAATTTTCATAGTCTTTGATATTTTTCTTAGATATTCAATGTCTTTGGGTTTTACTTTTTTGGTATTGGTTATTGTTAATAAGGCTATTGATGCTCATTAGTGCCAGCAAAAAGCAAAAAACCCTTTGATGCTTAAATTTGAATAAGAATTTGGGGTTTCTAGAATTTTTCTTTTAGAAACTGTGTGTAGATGTTCAATATGTGAATAAAATTTTATTATATTTTTTTTTTCTCCTTGCATGTTGCAAACATATTTTGGTTATTGGTAGTTTTTTTATTTAGGCTAGTGACCCACAGTCCAAGCCATGTTTAGCTTATAAACTAACAGGTTGAGCTTATCAACTAATACATATTTTGGGGTGAGATTATTAAACATTAAGTGACCTCTAAAAGTCTATTAGTGTTAGCATAAAACCTTCTAATGGTGAAACCCAAAGAAAATTTTGGGTTTCTAGAATTTATTTTTTTTAGACACTGTTTATAGGAGTTCAATACTTAAGTTAAATTTTGATTCCAATTCTATTATAATTCTCTTAGCTCCTGCATTTTGTAAACTGAATTTGGTCATTGGAGGTTCCCTATATAGCTGAGTGACCCACAATCCAGGCCATGTTGAACTTACAAAGTAACACACATTTGGGGTGAGATGATTAACCAATCAATGACCTGTAACAGTCATATTCATCAATCTCCATTTATTAGTTTTCTTAACATCAAAGCTATTTTAGGGAGCATGGATAGACTTACTAGTCCTAGAGAAACAATGGTTGGTATGCCATCTAAGATGCATGGAATGAGCCTTTCCAGGCCACCCATGCATTAGATTGCATTAGATGGAAACACACTAGTCATATTCATCAATCCCCATTTATTAGTTTTCTCAACCAGCTTGAGCAACCCTATTTTAGGGAGCATGGATAGACTTACTAGTCCTAGAGAAACAATGCTTGTATGCCATCTAAGATGCATGGAATGAGTCTTTCCACGCCAGAAGTGCATTAGATTGCACTAGATGGAAACACACTAGGTAAGAGAAATTGATAGCTTAAAAACTTAACCTCGTGAAAAGTAAAAGGTTAGTGCATGAAAGAGTTTACCAAAAAAAAATTCACCCGTGTATTCTTTTACCCTCCTTCTATAATATCCACCATAGCTTTGGTGGATACCTCTTATCCCAACTCATAGTGCATCTCTGGCTAAAATGAACAAAAAAATGTAAAAAGGTTTGCACTCTTTGAACATTTTTAATTCTTACTATTTAAATTTTTGTGACCACATAGGAACATAGGAGCCTTTAACATATGTATATGGGTAAAACTAACTATCCCTTCACTATGTTGACAGTTATAATATAGGAGCCTAATGTATATGGTTACCTTCACTAGTTAGATTCCTTTTGTCTTTTAATTTTTTCTAATTGATTTAAATTGTATTCTTAAAATTGCTTCACAAAGAACCATTAAATTGATTTAAAATGTAACCTTAAAGCTACTTTAGGAATGAGCTAGTAATAGATCTTAAAGGTGTCAAAAGTCCACTAGTAAGGTAGATGAAACATGGAGCCAGAAATGAGCATGGATATAGGTGGATGGTGTAACCTAGTAATCAGTTGTAACCCACTCTTGTGAACCTTTTTTCCTTAATTTATCTTAAGAGGTGCCTTGGGTCAGTATTATGAGCCATCTGGGTTAGTTTTCTACTTTCTATCCCTTTGTTGGGGTTCTCCATTCAAACTAAGGGAAATAAATGTAGAAAGTAAAGTGCCAATGAAAAAGATATGTCCATGAAGCTATGCTATGCAAACAAATACAAATACTTGCGTGAGGGTCAGCGCCCTTGATTACTTCAAGGCAGTGCCCCCAGCACAGGTAGGTAAATATAGACGCCTACGCTGGGAACGAACTAGTTTGTTATAATAGCTTGTGGTAACAAGGGCCGTTAGTTTGTTATTTATTATATGCCTAGTTAGACTTACCTGGTCACCCCTATAGTTTTCCGAACACATTCCTCAGAGGGCCCTAAAAAAATTCAGAGCTCATTCCTCACTATAGTTTTCAGAACACATTCCTCACAGGGCCCTAAAAAATTTAGAGCTCATTCCTCACGTGGTCCTAAAAAATAATGCAGGTGAGGTGGGTGGTAAATGTTAAGGGTCGTTACTTGCATCTTCGTGTTGAACTGCAGCCCTGTTCCGGATTTTGCTTTGTTCTTGCCTGTACTACCCAGTAAGGTAATAGGCTGTGCAATAACCTCGTCCGCCTCTTGCCCAGGGTTGCTCAAGGTCTTCTCAGGGGGCCAAGCTTCTGGGTTGGCAATAGGTCTTGTGATTTGTGCTTATGAGTAGTTGAGGGTAGGCTCTTAGAACTGGTGTCATGCAGGTTTACCATTTCTTATTCCCTCTTGATCAATCTACTATGAACATTTTTGTGGCTATAATAACTCATATAAGGGTGTTTTTTATTACCAAACATTTTTGTGGTAGCTGCTCATATCAGCTTGTTTTTTATTTCAGGCTGAGAGATTGCAGCCCAACTAATGGAATTGAAATGGCAATGACATCTAAGGATGTCCATGTCAAGTGAATTAAATTGAAATCATAACAGCATTCCCTATCAAAATTCTTTGGAAAGCTAATAGAGTAGATGCCAATTGCAAAACATATGCCAACAAATGTTTTTGCTATGTTGTAACTTTGAAGTATGAGGTGTAGAGGCGAGCCAGAAAAGAGGCCTCCTGTTATTATTATTAGGGGGCTTGCCTTTAGGTGGCTGATATTGTGTGAGAAAAAAGAGGATATTTAGTTGTTCAAAGATTTCTATTAGTTTTCTTTTACTTTTACTGCTCTGCATAATCTCATGTATACCTGTATATATTATAGTTTATTACTTTTGATCTAATGTGAAATGCCTGAGGAAATTTATAAAGGGCAGATTTCTACTGTGCATCACATTTATTTATTTTGAATTGGATTTGAAAGAATATTTAATTAATTGTATTTTGTATTTATTGTATAAAGATAAAATTGCTATTAAACATTCAACTTTCTTGTGATAGGAAACAGATGGAGAGCACATATGCAATAAGGTTTGACAAAAGGGTAACATCTTTTTGGGGATTTGGAAGGTAAGAAGGACTTCTGCACAAGAATGTAATCCAATTCATGATTTAGATCAATAGAATAACAGTGAGATTTGAAAGAATATTTAAGTAATTGTTTTTGTTTTTATTAATGGACAATAAAATTGCTACTAAATATTTAATTCTGTTGTGATATGAAATAGATACATGGAAAATGTTCTTTACAAGAGTGAGGCATTGTCAGAGACAAGGTACATGCAAAGGGGAGGTTCATGGAAGGTCCAAAGGATATAGGAGTAGCAAGTAGATGATGTGTAATTGGTTAAGACAGTTATATTATATTAATGTAAAGAGGGAAAAGGAAAAGAACTATAATAAGCATACAATAAAGCATTTTGGTCTAGAGAGGGGTTTGGCCCTTCTAGAAACCTTCATGGATAGCCATGGCCAAACCTATCATGGAGGAGTGTCTGTTTTTATTGTGTTTCTCAAGCTTTGGGGTTTAGTTTTTAAATTTTTTATTATTTTCTATGCCTTTGGTTTTGAAAATTCTAATCTTAAATTTATTTCTGCCATCATTTTATAATAACAGTTTTTAAAATTATTTATTTTGAGCTAGAGAGATTAATAATAAAATTTTATTATTTTTAATGAAGTGCTTTTTTTTCATAATAATTTTATAATAAAATTGCTAACAAAATATTACCTTAATTTTATTTTATATAAAACTTTTGATATCTTTATTTTTCAACCTCACATTTCAAAATTTAAGCATTTTAAAACATGGATATGTAGTATTAAAATTTCCCATCTCAAAATGTAAATCTTATGAGAAGCATTTAACTAATAACCCTAATTAAAAGTACATTAAAAAAATTTGGGTGTTTGATAAATCTACAATCTCATTTTTAATAAAACTAATTCTCAAAGTTATAAAATCTATACAAGCACATTTTTACATGCCAACGACATTCATGAAAATCACATCTAAAAATTTCAATGTTTGATGAATTGGACACTTGTACAATTTAATTTTCAATTCCACTACTTAAAACTTGATGCTAATACACAAAGTTACAAACTCCAATGACATTCATGAAACTCGTTTGTGAACCTTCTACAACCTATATATTTAATAAAGGAGAACATTATAACTAGAAGCTTGAATCTATATATTTGTGTTGTGTAGTGTTAATGCTAATGTCAAATGTTATGCTATAGTTGTTGTTGCTGTGTGTATAGGGCAATACACTTAACAGTCTGAAAAACACACACTTTTATTGAATTCATATGATATTTAATTTCTACTTTAGTTTTATCAAAATAATTTAAGTACTTTTCATGTTCTACCCAAATAAGCTCAAAAAAAGTTGTGTTTCATTAATGGTATGTTGAACAATAAATTTTTGAAGAACATGTGATTTTTGTATGAGATTTTCAAATATAATGTCCATTTTTTATTTTAATATATTATAATGATGAGTTTTATATGGGTAATTTGTATTTCAAATTAATTTACATCCATTTTCACATCATTGTATGATATCCAAGTATATAATTGTAAATTGAACTATACTATTATGAAGAGTTTTCCCCCCTTCTTTTTTTATTTTATATGGGAAGAGTGTTTTAATTTTTAATTGTAATGATCCTTGTTTTTTTTTTGTATGCATTTTTTGTGTTTCAAGTTAATATAAATACATATTGAATTTTTTTATCCTCTAGACATGCATTTTTAAATTTATTTTGTATTTTATAACATCTTATTTTATAAATGTTTGGGATTTCCATCAAATATTTAAATGCCAAATTTTCAACTAATTTATATCTATAATATAATGTATTTTAAATTAATTTAAGAGCTTGCATTTTAAAACTTAATAGTGTATTTTATTTTCCATGTTACAACTACATGTTAAAATTCCATATAATTAATGATAATGAACTCTCAAAAGTTGAACATTTATACAAACACTTTCATAATTGCTTTTAAAGGTTTTTGCCCTTTGTTTGGTATTTAATTTTGAGTTTCACATTTTAAAATTTGATGCTTGTAGGCACATATTTATATATATCAATAGCATTTAAAATTTCTGTGTGTTTGATTAAGATGTACATCTAAATTACAAAACTAGTAAAAATTAAATATCTTAAAGAAAGTAATTTTTTATTTTTAATTTCTTTATATAAAACAAAAACTTTTAATTTATATGGTTTGTTATATTTAGTGTTTTATTTTGTACCATTTTAATGTTTTAAATAAATGTTGTGTTGTTCCTATTTGGTTATAGGTGTAACACTTAAGTTTAAAATAATGTAAGTACTTGGAAATTTGATGTTTGAGAGAGAAGTGAATGTTTAAAAAAATGGTGTATTGTGTTTGTATGATGTTGTAATTTTATATTATATATTAAAACTATGTTAGTTTATTAAAAGAATGTGTGAATTTTAGTTGAATTTTCAATTAATTCTGTTGTTATTTTGTATTGTATATTGTGTATTTTTAATTAATTTAAATAAGTGTAATTTAAATAAGTGTATAGAGTTTGTGCATTTTAAAATGATCTAAATATATTGAAATTCAATAAATGTATTTGATTGTATCACATTTAAATTTTATAATTTTAAATTGCATATTATGCCATGCCCTCACCAAGGAGATTTTTCATGAAATATCTAGATATAATAAATTGACAATTTATGTTTTACAATACTATAAGATAATGAAATTACTTGGAAATTTGATGTTTGAGAGACATGGACCCTTTAAACAAAAAAAAATTAGTGTTTGTATGATATTATAATTTTATATTGTATATTAGACTATATTTGTTTATAAGAAAAGGATGTGTCATTTTTTCTTGAAATGTTTAAATTTTTAATGAATGGTGTTGCTATTTTTGTAGGGGATATTATATATATTTTGAATTAAATTGAATAGGTGTGTGAAATTTGTGTATTTTAAAATAATTTAAATACACATTGAAATTCGATGTTTGGGGGAGTGAGTTGTTAACTAAAATGTGTTTTGATTTTATGACATTTAATTCTATAATTTTAAATTGCATATCCACCTATACTTTCAGTGGTACTTTAAGATTTTTACTGAAATGTTTAGATATAATTGAAAAAAAAATGTGTATTGTGTTTGTATTGTATTATAATTTTACATTGTATGTTAAACTATATTTGTTTATAAAAAAAAAAATGTGGAATATTTTCTTAGAATGTTCAAATTTTTAATTAATTCTCTTGTTATTTATGTGTGGAGTATTAATTGTATTTTGAATTAATTTGATTACTCTTGTAAAATCTTTGTATTTTAAAATAATTTTTGAAAGATGATGTTTTGGTAAAGTGACTTGTAAAAAAAAAAATTGTATTTGATTGTATGACATTTAATTGTATAATTTTAAATTGCATATCCAACTAT
>APFE030876159.1:0-21266 GCA_000404065.3 Pinus taeda
AACCTCCTTTACATTACATAAATGAACAATTCTTCGATGATTCAAATGAAAAAACCTCCTTTCTATATATAGGAGTCTAAGGAGTCACAATATAACCCAGCCGACCTAGCAATAATAATATAAAGCCACAAAAATAACAATGGAGGGATTCTATCGGGCACAGTAATAAAAATATGGGGACAATAGGGGCACAAAAATATTAATAAGGGATACAACTACAATAGTAATGGGGTAATCACTAGTATTATAGGGACCTTAACAGAATGGTTCAAAGAAGTATTCCATAAGTGATATAAAAGTTGTGCTACGGAAACAGGCTATTTTCATAGCATAGTCATGTTTCATTCTCTTTTTCATCTATTCGAGATTGCCTTTCTTGCACATGTGGAAAAATGAAGTTCAAATGGATTAATAGCACATGCCACATATGAAACTGCTCGAAGATAAGCATAAATGATTAAGGGCCTTAAAAGGAGGAACTCTGTCCCCTTGTTTTTAGGACAGTTAGGTCATGACTCAACAGGGTTTGCAACAATATTGGAGACATCATCAAGCTCGAAGACATGGATTGGAAACTGATTAAAGAATTTATTTAAGTCATAGATAAGGTGGTTGAAAGCATGTTTTAGGAGTTTCAATCCTATTTGTATTAGGACTCTTAAAGACAGCTAGTTGTCAAGTTGTAATTAAGTAGTTTGTTGTATGAATAGATAGGTGTCAATGTTAGGAATTCGAATTCCCCTAAAGATGGATCATAGTATACAAGGTTGTAAAAACTCTATATAAAGCATGAGAATTGAATTCCTTAGGGTTGGTAATTTCATTAGCAAAAGAAAGTTGTGTTATTGTAAGAAACTGTGGTTTTTCAAACTTAATACAGAGATCAACTTGACTACTCAAGATTCACAAGGAGTTTATGTATTTGATGTTCTTATGGGCTTCTTCAATTACTTATTTGCAGTGGTATGAGCTTGTGATACTTAGAATTCATTAGAAAATGCTCTAACTTCCTTCACATGCTTGTAAATGTGTTGATTCATTGTGTTAATGTTTTATTTATAAACCTAAACTCTAAGTGCCTTGACTTCCATGTTTTGCTGATCATGTTGTTTTGTTGAAGACTATATTGAATCCATAGCCCAATATATGTTTGCTAATATTTGATTCAACCAGTCAACCAGTTATACATTTGTCCATTTTAGAGTTAGCCATCTAATCATTAATCAAAAATCTTAAACCTATTGAGAGAGCCCTCTCAGGTTGAGGAGGCTAAGCCTCAACCAAAAGATTGGTTTGAAAGAGTTACTCAGAGTCTACTTGATTAGCAGCCTATCAGGGTCAGATTTTGTGATAACACCTCCAATGTCCAACATTGCAATCCTTGTGCTTCTTGACCCTCCAGTGAACAGTTACCGATACATTGTTTTTGAGCACACACCCAATGAGCTTCTGATTCCAACCAAAAAATGCCCATGAAAAAAAACAAATTTATTCCTTGAACTTCCCTTCACTACTTCCCGGTCCCTCGAGCAATCCATTCACCCCCATTCCATTTAGTCACTCACCTTCCAAATTCAGGAATCCCTTCTCTATTTCCCAGCCCCGCGGCCAATAAATTCCATAGAAAGGTTTCCTCGTATCGAAAGGTTCACAAAACCAAGGCATATCCTTGGCTCAAAACTATCATATCAGTCATAGCATGCTTCATGGAAATAAATAAATAGACACTATTGGGTACTAGTGCCCTACAATGGCCCTGTTCTTGAAATATTTTACCAGCATGTTATTACATGTTCTAATTCCTTTATTGTTGTTTTTCTCTTGCAGCCAACTCCAATGACCCACACCAGGTAATTTCCATGCTTTCTTACATCAAAGCACATAAATTTCCATTATGTTCACCATAAGGAATTGTAATAAATTCTCATACCTCATTGGTAACTTATCAATGAGGTGACAATTTCCTTTCTATTGTGGTTCCTATCACAACAAGTCAAATTATTCCATAGATCAAATCATCATCTACAAAAATATCACGTTCAGTTAGCTCAAAACTCATCCCTCATAAATCAAAATATTAGATTATTTTCATAATTTTGAAATTAAAAACTAAATAAATTATTGATACTTATCTTCAAATTGTTCTTTGCTTCTATCTTTATACACACTAGACTGGTTGTCCAACAAGTAAGTAGCCAATGACCTTTTCTCTTTTCGTACACACACTGGATCAGCTGCCAAACTTGACAAGCATCCAATGCCTTATATTTTCTTCGATCTTGTACACACACTGGATTGGTTTCCAAACTGATAAGCACCCAGTGTCTTCCCATCTCTTCTCTTCCATGCACATGATCGGTTTCCCAAAGAAACAAGGGAACCCAGAGGCTCAACTCCACCCTGAGATGAATATAGATATACATAGAAGCCCATTCACCAACCTGTAAATATGGGCACTACCAAACCAGGTAGTCATTACCCAAATAGGTAGTCTTTTGTCAAAAAAATATTATCATCAAGAATCCAAAAGCTCACCCACCTCCACTAGACACATTACGCAAAACAAGGGGTTGTATAATGCCATTCCTGCTTGCCCAAACACATTACACAACATAACATAACTTAACACAACACAATACACAGACATATGGCACAATTCCACATCTACACAACATATGTACATGCACACATGACTCAACACATTGTAACATAGAATCCAGAGACCACATTGTCTCTATTTATGTGAACCAAGCCATGTTACCTTTATTGTCTTTCCCATGCTTCACCTCATGCATCCATAATCCAAATCCAATATATGTGGTGTTTTTAATTATCCATGTGTTGACAGTGCTATACCCACCAAAAATCAGGGGATCTCCCTGGTATGAAGTCCCAACTAGACCTCACATCGTTTGGTGTAGGAGCTTGATTTCCATTATCTTAAAGACATGCCTTAGCTCTTCCTTATCAGCACATGAGAGTGGTATACTTAGTCTTCAAACAATGAGGTTCGTGTGCCTGGTGGGTGCTTAGTGTCGCTTGTGTCAAAGTTCTTTCACTGTAGAGGGAGAGGGTGAGAGTGAGTCTCAAGTTGAAAGGGAATAGTCCCAACTCAGTTAGAGACACATAACACAGTAGGCTCTGCACAACTTCTAGTGGAGTAGTCCACACCGATGCAACAGTCACAAACACAAATTGAACATATAGCATGTACAACACCCAGCGGAGTAGTCCACACGAGTGCGGCGATCATTTATAACAAGTTTACAAGAATGAGTTTGTCTAGTGTCTGATGGAGTAGTCCACACGAGCAAGACAATGATAAAAATTGATACAACACATTTCTAACAACATATGCAATAAAACAACTGAAATAGTTCAACTATCTTAGTACAAGTTAAAGAAACATGCATTACAAGCATCCAAAGAATAGCCTTACAAATGAATACAATACATGTATGAAAACATGTTGGACTATGACAGGCTTCTGAGTTAAGTGAAAGTTCCAAGACACATTCATACACCATACATCACTAGCCCTAGTAGTGGAGCATTGGAGCGACTGCTCACTCCTCAAAGAAAATATTACAGACTCTCAAGGCTATGTGGGAGGAGCCAAGGTGAAAAGTACTTTGCATGTACAAATGAGGGGTATATATATCCAAGGGTGAAACTAGACCTCGTGACTCTTTTAATTCCCTCACAACTATTTGAATTACATGACTCTTTGACTTACATGACTCTTTAACTTCATATGTGGGTCTCTTGGACATCCAAGTTACATTACATTAATTACACAAGTATGACCCAAAGTAGTGATGTGGCCGAGGTGACTCATGACACAACTCGACATGACACTCCTGGTATGCACATGCTGGTTGTGTTGTTCGTATCGAGCTATTGTGCTACTGAGTGATGAGTGTGCCTGTGGTGTACCATAGCTTCACCTCTGCATGGAAAAGTGTGAAGAGTATTCAATAGTCTTAGGTTTTGCTTGATAGTTCATGCATGTACATGTGTCTCCTTCGCTTGCTACTTAGTATGATTCGTGTGTTCGTCCAACCATGAGCAAATCTTCTAGCATGTGCTCCTTGTTAATCTCGTTCATCGTCACGCCATCTCTCATCCATGTACCTGTTTCTACAATCACTCATGATGAGACAAAATCAAATCCAGAAATCCCCTTGTCTACCATGATGCATTGTCTTTCATTTTCTGGTACAGGTGACTGGGAGAAAGGACAAGGCTCTGAAACAACGCAGAGAACATGTCAAGCCAAGATGCGAGGCTCTGAGACACTATCGGGAAAAACTGCACAAAGGTCACTGAGAGGTTGGGATGAGTAGTTTGGGACAATAGTGACATCTACGAGATATGGCTCAGATAGGAGAAAAATTGTGCAATTTTTTGGGCGAAGGCAGTGCGGGTTGTTGGCATTATGATTCTGGTTTGGCTCTATGGTACAGGTGTTGTACTTGATGGCAACTCACTCTTGTGGCAGATCTCAGTTTAGGCACTCAAAATCATGGAAAAAGAGATACCCGCAGGTGATCCTATGAGAAGTTGCGGACCCGCAGGTACGCCGACCAAGAAGTGCAGACATACACGCAGGTACTCCGTTCAGAAGGTGCAGACCCCAGTTTCACTCTCTCCAATGCAGAAAAGTGTTGCACGTGGGAATCTTTATGAATGGTCCATGGTATTTAGCCCGACATATTTGATCTTATGGTTTTGGTCTGTGGGTTTGTATCTAAAAATATTGATCCAAGGTATTGGGTTCATGGTATTGTGTTATTATGGTTTTGGACCGTGGTATTGTGAAAGGCTTGCCTATAAAAAGGAAAGGAGATCTCCTGGCTTTACAATTGTGAAATTTGAATATCTTAAGATCTAAAATTTTGGGTGATTAGTTTTTAAAAGATAGATCTAAATCAAGGAGAAAACTTAAGGCGAATCTACTGATAGGTCGTGATCTCTCGAGTGCATGAACAGATCTGTGGATCTGATAGACTGTGGCACCTTGGAGGACTACTAATTTGGCCCTAATCAGAAGTTTGCAGGCGATCCATGGCGTAAGTGCGGGGGTACGCAGTGTAGGAGAAAGCATAATGCGGGGGTACACAGCAGGCACAGTGTGGGGTACGCAACAAAGAAGAAGGTACAGTGCGTGGGGTATGCAGAGAAGCAGAAGGTGCAGTGCGAGGTACGCAGCACATAAGAAGACACAGTGCGGAGGTACGTTGTCTGACAGACAGTGTAGGTGCAGATCTAAGCAGAAGTACGTAGAGCACAAGAAAGATCAGTTGCGGATCTGCGCATTTTATACACAGAAGAGCTACGGATATCCGTAAGTTTACATTGGTCAAGTTTCGGACTTTTCCTTGAAGTATTTTTTGGCTGCCTTTTTATCTATTTGTTGCAGAGTTCTAGGTTTAGTTTACTGGTATTGCCTTTCTGTTCAGCATTCTGAGAAATTGGGTGATTCGTTGGTTGATTGTATAAGGATTTTGGTTTATTCATATGTACTTGTTGATTATTTGATGTCCATGGATCCAGTTTGAAAATTAATGAAACATGGTCCTTAAAGAAGTAAAAAGAGCAAGGGGGGTTGTAGCTCCCTTCCAGGAGAGACTAGAAAACAAGAGAGGGTTGTAGCTCTTTGCAGGTTGCAGCCTGCGTACTAGTAAAGGACTGCACCAGTACAAAATCATTATAAAAGAAGTTTCTAATTGAAAGAAGATAGAGACATATTGTAGCAGGTGGTTTTCACCCACATTGGGTTTCCACCTTATATCTAGTGTTCCTTGGTGTGATTATCTGTCTTTCTTGTTCTTGCTCATTATTATATGGTACTGACATACAATCTAATGATCAATATTTGAAGAATAAATTAAAGTATAAATTTGGAAGGTATATTGAAAAGAATTTGATAATACTGATTCACACCCCCTCTCGGTGTTATTTCCAACATGGTGGTCCATCAGTTCCTCCTGGGTATTAGTCACTTACTAGAAAAATTTTACGCGTTTCTTCTTCTCCTCAACCTTCTACTTGGTAATCTAGTTTATCTACATCTACTGATCAGATCAACATATTCACATGGTGTTTGGTAATTCAAGTAACCCTCAGGTAACCCCAACTAGTGTTTATTACCATCCTGGGGGTCAACCACCTTATACTCCACTTGGAGGATAACCTATTGCTAGAGGTCAATCTTTTACCTGAAATTATGGTCAGATACCTTAGCCCGACCTTGGTCAACCTACTGTAAATAAACCTTTAATTAGTAATCCTTATCCTAGCATGAACATAATTTGGAATCTTGCCTTTAATCAACAGTATGGTGTAGGTGTTGTCTTAAGGGAGCCTGACCTAGGTTTAGAGTTATTCATGCAAACAAACAAAAACCTAGCTATTGGCCCTTTCGGAAACAACCTGCGTAGCGAAGGCTATAGTCTGACCTGAAGTAGTATTGAGGGATGCTAGAGCTAGGTTTCTGCATCTAGAGGCTTGTGTGATGGTTTCCCTTGGGTTCTTATAGCTTAGATATGCCTTCATGCAGATCTATTCCTTCTAATTGTCAACTAATGCAACTCTATTAAGATGACCTTCAGACCTTTGTGAAGGTATTCGGTTGTACTTAACAAGCATAAAAGAGACAGATTTACTACTTTCATGCAGGTATCCTTCAACCTTTATACCCTAGATTTTCCTTCGTGCAAATCTACACTTTTCAATTAGTTAACTCCTATAGATCTATCTAATACTTCAGGCAAGTAGTTAATCACTCTTATCATGCATAAATATTATAGATCCCACAGTTTCGCGTGGTAAATACACTTTAATTCATAGAAAACAGATCATTGAGTGAAGATGCATAAACTTAAACATAAATAAGTAACAAGGCACATATGCAATAGATTCGGTCCAAAACAGTATTTATTAGATTTAGCATTCAGTTACAGACTATTTCTACCCTACACACTCAGCTGCAAGGGCCCACACACTCAGTTGTAGACTTACTAAGGTCTCTGCACACTCAGCTGCAAGAGCCTTCCTCTTTTGCCTAAGTACAGGAAATAGACTTGTCCTACCTTAGCACCTTTCCCTTACAATGATTCTCTATCAAAAAGTTATTTTTAAGACTCGCTAAGACTCAAATATATATATCTTTTTCATTACAATACCATGGCCCGCAGACCATGGGTGAGTCTCAAAACCGACCTATCACCTACCCATACAAGGGGCTAAAGCCCCTTTGACTCTTACTTAGCTTCGCACTCTACTTCCTTATTTCAGAGAAACTTTACATTATTTTACAAAAAAAATTGTAAAAACTGATTTACTAACAAAATATAACCCTAGGGACCCTATCCCAACAAGCCCCCAACAAAAATATGGCGACTTGCATCCTTAAGGGGCCCCTCATGCATCATTAAGTAGGATGGGGCCCCATCACCCCACCTTCCAACCAAACATCCACCAACCCCACCCAACCTTGTTGGGTTATCTTTTTTCATATATATAAATAATCCATCAACCTATAATCCATGGGCTTTCAACTAGTTCAGCTTCACAATATTAAAATTTAATCTCCTCAACCCCACCCTTCGGCCCCTTGACCCCACCAATGTGTAATTTTTATTGTTTTACTTTTGGCTTCTGCCTACCACCTCCCTCGACCTCGACCCTCGCCCTTCAGCCCTTCAATCCCGCTGGAAAAAGGGGTATTCACTTTGATATGAAAGGAATTCACCTGAACCTATGTACTCACCATATATATATTAAGGAATATTTGTGACCTATATGAAAACACTAAATGTGGATGAATATTTTCCTTAAAGATAGAGTTAAGGAAGAGATTCAGAAATTACTTAGTGTAGGTTTTATCTATCCCATGTCTGATAGCAAGTGGGTTCTACCCCTAATTTTGTACCTGAGAAGAATGGTAAGTGGAGGGTGTGTGTAGATTATCAAGAATTGAACAAGGCTATATTGAAGAACTATTGATACCTTAATAGGGAATAATTTTTTATCTTTTCTTAATGGATTCAGTGGTTATAACCAGATTCAAATTACCCGTGAAAATAAAGAAAAAAATGGCATTTACATGCCCCTATGATACTTATTCTTACTGAGTTCTCCCCTTTGATTTATGTAATGCTCCCAATACATTCCAAAGGGATATTCTTGACATATTTAACAACCTCATCATTGATAGCATGGAATATACATGGATGAATTCACTGTATATGGGAATAATTTTGAGGAAGTGGTAAGTAATCTCAAAAAGGTTCTAATCAGGTGCAAGGAAGCTAGCCTTTCCCTAACCAACGAAAAAATTTTAAATGATTCTTACTGAGGGAATAGTATTGGGACACCATGTGCCATGTGAAGGGATAAAAGTAGACCCGACTAAAATAGAGGTTATTTGTAATCTCGTAGTTCTAGCCACATAGAAAGATGTTTCCATTTTTCGGGGATATGCAATATATTATCAAATATTTACAGGAAATTTTACTAAGGTTGCATCACCCTTGTTTTGTTTATTAACTATATATGCAAAAGTTTGTTGGACCAAAAAGTTCCAAATATCCTATGAAACTCTAAAGGCAAAATTATCCACAACCCTTGTCTTGCGAGGAGCTAACTATTCCCTTCCTTTTCATATGTCCATTGATGCTTCAAATACAACCATTGGAGTTGTATTAGGTCAAAAGGAATAATAATGATCTTATTTTATTTACTACATTAGTAAAAACCTTGAGAAAGTGAATATTTCCACACTTGTTCATTTTGTAGAAGATTTCCATAGAAAACTATATATGGGATTTTTAGTTTGTCCGACATTTCGGGTGGAAACTCCACCCATCATCAGGGACTAGAGAGAAGAATGGTGATAAATGAGTGCTAATGGGGTTATTAATAGAAAGGACTCACACTAATCAGTATCTCCATCCCCATTCCCACAATCACCCATCCCAAAAATTAGTTGTTCTCAAAACACTCATCTTTTGAGTCGTCAAAATGTCTAATCCTAAATTCCTTCCCTAGGAAAAAGCCCACCTTTTACAAGATTTTAGAACCAATGGTTATTCCACATCTAAAATCTGTAAATATTTTCATGTTATCTCAAAGCCAAAATCCACCTCCCTTCCTTGTTCCTCCTCTCCTCCCCAAGCCCAGGGCCAAGCCTCTCTCCCCTATATTAATGGAAACACCGGCCTCATTTCTAAAATATTATCAAAAAGGAACATTAAAACCATTTTTAAACCTCACAAAACTTTGAAGATTTTCTTGTCAGCTAAAGATAAGCCTAACCCCATGTTATGCTCAGGTGTTTACCAAATATGTTATGCTATGTTATTTTCCAAATTGGTCATCTCTTCAAAGCTCTCTTATAGGAGCGTATATCTAATAAAAACCACCTTCAGTTATGAAAGTTTGTCATTGCATAACATTCTTTTAATTTAAAACATCTTATATGTTTTTATCAATTTGAAATCCTTGCCTTCGCTCCTTTTTACAACTCACATATCATCAAGGAAACCCTTGAAATAAAAAATAAAAAATAAAATAAAATAAAATAAAATAAAAAAATAAAATAAAATAAAATAAAATAAAATAAAATAAAAATAAAAATCATTCCTATCATTTTAATAGAGAAGATGGAGTTAAATTGAGCTAATCTTGGAAACATGTCATCTAACATATTTCGCACTAATTTCCCTCCTTCTCTTCTTTGTTATTCCAAACTTTCAATCTCTCCCTATTTCTTTCAACCTTTTTCATCTCCTCTTTCTTATTTGTTTTTTTATTTTAATTCTTACCCTCATAAATTTAATTACCCTTATCCCTTATCCCTTACCCCACCCCCCTCTTTCCTTCTTATATGTATTATTTTGTTCAAATTTATTTGTCTTTATATATGTTTTCTTTTTAATCTTTTTCATTTTATACATATTCATTCACCTTCATTTCATTTTTTTATGGTCCTTAATCCTTTAGCTACTCGATTCTCTTTCTTTTTGCCTCTTTTTATTCACTCTTCTATTTTATTTTAATCATTTATTTATATCTCATTTTAATCCATTATTTAATTGGTTGACTTGACCTTTCAACAATTACTTTAATTTATTTATTTTAATTTATTTCAATTTTAATTTCTTATTTTAATCGTTATTTAACCATTGACTTTACTTTTTTAATCTTAATATTTTATTTTAATTAGTTAATTAACCATTTCACTTAACATTGTAATGGTTATATTGATTAAATTATTTATTCTTACCCTATCGGATAATTGAATTCCTCTTTATTAATATCCCCATTAGCACTTGTTTATCACCATTCTTCTCTTTGGTCCTTAATGATGGGTGTAGTGTCCACTTGAAACATCGGACGGATTATAAATCTTATACACAGTTTTATGTGCAAATATTCTACACAATAAAAACCTTACCCTAACCTAACAAAAATATATTGTGGCCAAGAAAGAATTTCTTGTTGTCATACATGCCCTTAACAAATTTCGTCACTAGATACTTAGTATTTGTGCACATTTACTATTTTTTCCACACGTTATCTTATGAATAAACCTATTACCAATAACAAAGTGACCAAATGGTTTCTTCTTCTCCAGGAATTTTATATTACCATTTTGGATAAGCCTAGAAAGAACATTTGTTTGCACCAACTATTAATACACCTTGGTTTGCAAATATCACTAATTATTTGGTTACAAGGAAGCTTCTACAACATTTATCACCAAGAGAATGTACGAAGGTCATGAGACATAGTGAGATGTATTCCTAGGTTTAGGAATATGTATTCTACATAAGACCTGATCTCATGATTTGGCATTGTGTGTGAGAAGATGATATATATGACATCCTTAAGGAATGTCATCATGATCCATGTGGAGGAAACTTCCCTGATAAATTAACTGCACACAAGGTCCTATGACTAGGATACTATTAGCCAACTATTTTTAGGGATGCCAAGAAGTATGTTAGGAGTTGAAACAAAAGTCAATGAATGAGAATACATGTACAATTAGATGAGATGCCATTACAAATGCAGGTCATAATAGATCCTTTTGAAAAGTGGGCCCTTGATTTTGTAGGGACAATCAACCTACCATAAATACAAAAGACATATAGTTTAGTATCCACTGAGTATGTAACTAAGTGGGTTGAAGCAAAGGCCTTATTGAAAGTGACATAACAAGCAATGGAAAACTTTCAATATGAGGAATTTTTTGTCTATTATGGTATTTCGCAATAAATTTTCACAGATCAAGGAACCAAGCTCACTTCTCGACTCATTAAATCCATTATCGAATAGCACAATATAAAGCATCAAATGCCCACCCCATATCATCCACAAGAAAATGTACCGGTAGAGATCACTAATAAGGTATTGGAGTCTATTTTCAATAAGATAATATAGCAACATCATAAGGATTGGCTAAAAAGCTCCCATAAGCACTTTGGGCTTACCAAATCACTTGGAGGAATATTATAGGCTTCACTCTTTAGGAGCTTGTGTATGAAAAACAAACAACACTTCCAATTGAATTCAAGATCAAAACTCTCAAGAAAGAACTTCACATTGGGATGGACCTTACAAAATCACAACATCGACTCAATCAACTTAATGAGCTTGGTGAAATCTTCCAGGATTCCCTACAACAAACAACTCTTGTTCAACAACAATGGGAAAAGTGGCATGATGGATTCATCGGAAATAAATTATTTAAAGAGGGGGGCTAGGATTTACTATTTAATTCTAGGTATAGAGATTTTAAGGGTAAATTATACATCATATGGCTTGGGTATACAAAGTTGACAGAGTGTATGACAATGGTTTAGTTAACTTAAGTAGTATTGATGATAGTTGGATACCATTAATGGAAAACAAACATTGAGTGAAGGATATGAAAAGCCCCAATCAAAGGAGGAATTTATACAAACCCTTATTAATCAAGCCAATATGAAGCTCATGGATAGGGTATCTTCTCCACCCAATTCCACAACCTCCTTATCCTTCCTTGCTCATGAAAAGAAAAGGATTTGGGAGTGAAAACTTTATTTTAGGGGCCTCCAACGCTTAGCAATCTCAGAAAACCAGTTTCTAGCCAATATCTCTAAGGAAAAGAAAAAACTCTCCAACTATGAAAACCCTCTTGGATGGTTCAATTGGGAAAACTTATGCTATAAAACCAAGTAATCAGTTGGCGGAGTTTTAAAAAAAAAAGAGATAATAAGTTTTTTTCCTAGCTCGTTATTTTATACCTTTCTTGATATCTCTATGGGGCACCTAATAGGACATGCAAGATATTTTTAGGATGGTTGCAAATACAAAACTACTCACAAGATGGTTATGTATGAGACACATCAACCGAAGCATGACGATGCTACATTTCCTCCTATGACTCTAGTTCTCTCCTTAACATTTTCTTGGTTTCTTTTTTATAGAAAGCATTTAAAGGAATCACAATGGGTAAAAACATGTGAGCTACCCTGTGTCCTTCTAAAATTTGCTCCTAATTCGAAATTGCTCCCTTCCTATATTTGTTTGACACCCCATTCTAAGCTTTACTTCTTATCACTATCCTTCCTCATCCATAAAGGGAAGGTCATTTTTATGTCATAAGGTCACTTAACAAAATTTTATAATAAAACACCTTCAAAGGTCTTATATCATTTTTAAAAGAGGTGGGAAGGCACCTCTTAAATTATTAAACATCCTATGAGATCATCACTAAGGAGTTTACCTCTTTATATTTTTACCCCTTTGTTAAAATAATCCAAAGTATTCCCTCAACCTTTTAATGTTTGTGCCAAGGGTTCTAAATCTCACATTCTGAAAAGTGGGGGGCCGAGTTTGACCTTTCTCAAACCATGCCATAAAGGATCAAACTCATAAATTATATATAACAAGAAGCCACCATATAAAATTTGTATACATAAACCATATATAAATAAAAGGCTTATGTTATATCGCCTATGTGTAACTCCCAAAGTTATGGTATATAATTCATACATGAGAGTTGACCTGTGTTTTAAAATAACAAGCAACCCCTAAGTTATGAACAGACTCCATTACCAAATCGACTTTTTCATCACAGTAATATTTATACTACGCCTACACTTTAAACCACAATTCGAACCTATATTATGCTATGGTCTTATCAAATTTCTAAACTAACCTTGTTTCCAAGTCACCAATTGAATGTCACCATCTATAAGTCACTAGTTCAAACCCATCATCATACTTTATGTATAATTGAACAGGACACATGTCATATGTCGATGGCCAACTCAGCGTACAGTCAATAATGATACGATGTGTAATTCTACATTGACAACTAATTATGGTTGAAACTCTAGACTAATCCTTAGACACCTTACACAACCATCATTTTATAGCATTGGGAAGGATCATTTGCTAGCCCGAACCGTATTTATTACTCAATAAATGTGACGAGAAACAAGTGACAGGAGCAACTCTTATCATTCTCAAAGGATTTCCAATAAGGGAATTATACTCACAGGTAATCGAAATGAGGTTCACAGTGACAATTGGAAGTCATGGGTGGGGAAATTAACAGAGTTGAACCAACTAATGTGGAGATCATGCAAATTAAAACATAAGTGTTGGAAGTTTTTTAAGGTCGGATGGGCCAAATTCCTTATTGTATTTTAAGGGTGTGATAGCACTATCACTCTATAATTTGAACATATGTTCAATGGAGCTATAGCCTTGGTAAGACAACTTATTGTGGTAGCAAATAGAGAAACAATCTAAAAAGTATCTAGACTCTCACGGGATGGTGAAGTATGGTTAAAAAAAATTAAGATTTCCAGCGAGAGCTAGTGTCCCTTTTTGGAAGAACCATCGCCACTAACACATTTGAGGTGAGGAATTCATTGAGAATCCATGCATCCATTATGGAATGAAGTTGTGTTCATCGTGAAAAATTTTATGACCTATGAGAGCGAGTATAGTGGTATACCATTATCATATTAGAATTATTGTGCATTTGGCAGGATACAAGCCACTAAAGATGCCTTTTAACCTGAAGAGCTTAACAAATATGGAAACTATTGTGAGTCAAAATAAAATCCCATAGACTGGGTTATGCCACTAGGGTTTGATAAAAATGTTGATTGGTGTTGTATCGCATCGTTTAGACATTCCATGGGATGTTTGTGTCTGGGGAATTGGGAGTAAACCCAAAGCCAAGGTTTTACCATGCAAGAAACAAGTTATACATGAGATTACCCTTATGCTTGAACTATAATACCCAACTAGGGCCTTACTAAGATCGAATAACCAAAAGGGAAAGGATCCAGCATATACCATTAATACCTTAGATTTTGTCGAAGTATTGGACTATACCACCATATGAGCAAGGGCATAATGCAGTAGAGGAGGGTCTTGATCCCATGACTGAGGGATTTAAAGTTTTCATGGATGATGAGGTGGTTGATTCCATGCCTCTCCCATAATTTTATGACATTGAGGAGGACATTGCGGAGGACCCGCAAGAAGATTTCACTGTCAAAACTGGTGAAGTTGGGCCAAATAGGACAAAAAGAGGAAAAGGTATGGTCTTGGCTCCAAATTTATTTATTTTTTTATCCCCAACTACCAAACTATTTATAATAAAAATAAGAAATTAACTATGAAAAATAAGAGGCTTAGGGCTAATTTGTTTCGAACCAAGCCAAAGCTAAACAACTTACTTTGATTGATGTCATAGACTATGAGGATAACCCTAAATCTAGGGCTAGGAAAATCTCAAAGGTTTGTTCCAAGGAAGCCTAGGAAGTCATCAATGTCATCCTATATGACATTCTTACTAATACATATGCATTCCTTCAACTAAAAATAGACATGCCCCAACCGCAAACAAAGGATGAACTCTTTGATTGGGTATCATTAATAAAAAAAATCCACCAATAGGTTACTAGGAAAATGAGATAGATGTGACTCTTCATGTATTTGGCATAGGAAGAGAAATTTAAGGCCAATATTAAAAGATGGAAAGACATTTATTTTAAAGAACTAACACTCAAGCAAGTTTCATGTGAGAAGGGGTTGGAATCCTCAGCCCATTGTGTGCCTTCCAAAGTATATCATATTTATTTGCATGACCAATGGACTACCTTTAGGCTTATGCAGACAAGAGATGATTAGCCCCATAATATTGACCAACCACAAAATTTTATTGTTGTTTATCAAGATGCAAACACCATGGAGAAAAAACTACTCTATGAACTTTATTTTTTCAATTTAATTTTGAAAGATAATTCTAGATGGAACCCTAACTATTTTGTTGGGGATTTACAACTCATGTTTTTTAATGTCTTATATGACTAATCTAGTGAAATGGAAGAAAGCATCAGATTTCTATGGTTTTTTCAGAAAGTGAGGCCAAGCTAATGATTACTGATGAGTATGCACTTGTAGGCTTGGTTTTCAATGACCTACAAATATTAAGGGAGGATCCAAGTGACTCAGTTACTATCAGGAATAATCAATAATTTGCCATTACGAAGTACCATGAGATGGACATGACACATTAGTTGGAGGCCCTTCTCATTTCCCATGATATTTGGAAAGGATTTCCACCTTATCTACAAGACAATAACCCTATGGGATACCCTTACTTTGGTCATGCCCTCAATAGAGAAATGGTGTACACTTATTCCTTGCTAAAACATGGCCCATGATGGGCAAGGATTCACCTCCATTTTCCTTTGTTTTGGTGTCCTACATTGTTTTATAGAGCCCCTATTCAATGGGATGAGGAATAATAAATATCAAATTTGATGCAAATGGAGAATATATTGGGGTACTACAACCCTGGAGAGTTTGAACACCCCGCCTACAGTTGGGGCAATTTACGTGTAAGAATTCTAGAAATAAAATAAGTTGCATGGGGACATGTAATCAAATCAGTCAAGGGGAGTTGATGAGATACCAAATTGCCATCCATTTTCCTACTAAACCAATTATTTTTACCTCTATTCATCCCTCTTTCTCTATTTTTAGATCATTGAACATGCTCTTTGTCATTTTCAAGCACAAAGATATATATACTTATTTGTTTCTTTGATTTCAGTTTAAGACATGAATTAAGGAATTTTTTGAAGACTTGTCAAGTCTAGGTGTTATGTGTGTCTGCGTGTATAGATATGTATATGTGTGTGTATAATTATTATGTGTGCATAATAAAATGGAGTGACTCTGGTTTTGAAAAGGTTCTTGGCCACAGGTGAATAGCCATTGGAAGCATGTAATAACCAAAATAATCATCAAATCAAAGTTATAAAGCATAAGGGTGTTGGTTGTTTTTATGATTGGAATGAGAAACTTGTCATATTGAAGACCAAAAGGATAATTTTTATTCAACAATGAAAAGATATCTCAACCAGCGACGTAGACATGTTGGTACCATGTTCTAAATTCTAGTAGACCAACTTGTAGGGCATATATCCAACTAAACCACCACAATTAACAATAAATAGTTGTGGAATTTATACATCATGCATGTGGTATCATCCAACACCCCAACCAAGCAAAGGAATCCTGAAGGAAGAATAGGAATCGAATCAGAAAACATTCCATAATTAAGCATGCAACATTAGTGACTATGCCACAGGCTTGCGTGATCGACATGTAGTCATAACATTGTCCATGATGGGTATCAATCCCCATGGTAGCCCAAACTATTGTAACCATTCCTTGTCCTTATTATAACAATTAGTATCATATCCAGGTTTTGTCGGGAACAGTTAATCACTGGAAGGTAAGGAACATGGCCAATCTTAGGGAATATTCTTCAAGCAAGGTTCCTTAGTTTGACAAATCAAACTATTTTTTCTTGAAAAAAATAGCACCTACATTACGTCCTTAGGTACTAATGTTTGGATGGCTATTAAAAATGGTTATCAAGTGCTTGCAACTCCTCCTATTGATCAAGTTTGTAAAGTATTCTATACATTTAATGACATGGAAAAGTATGCAATATTGAATGGTATCATATATTGAATTTTTGAAAGTAATGCATCGCCAATCAACAAAATATATTTTGAACAAGCTTAGAATTTGTTATGGAAGAGATAAAAAAGTAGAGGAGGATAATTTTCAAACTTATAGAGGTTATTTTGAAAGTTTGAAAATGGATGAAGATGAAAATATTGCCTCATACTTACTTACTATAGATAGAATAGTCAACATAATCGGAGGACTTGATGAGACTATTAAAGAATCTATTATTGTGCGCAAAATGTTAAGATCCCTTTCCTCGAGGTTTAATCCTAAAGCGTCCGCTATTGCGGATTTATCAAACATTCAAAAGATCAATATGGATACTCTTCATGGAACTATTACTACATATGAATAAAGAATAAAAAATGAGAATGCAAGATCCAGAGAAGTTGCATTCAAAGCAACCAAGGAAAGGAGCAAGCATAAGGTTCAAGATAACTCCAGTCATGAACTAGATGAAGAGGAAGCCAAATTTGTGAGATAGCTAAAAAAGGGAACTCGAAATTTCAACAGTAAACTTCCATTTAAATGTTTCGAATGAGGTAGAATAGGACACTGTTCATCTAAATGTCCTTATGAAAAATTAAATGATAGTGAAGATGAAGTAACATTCAAACATAATGATCATAAAGGAAGATGAAATATCAAAAGGAGAAGCTTTTACTCCAAAGAAGATAGTGATTGTGAAAGCGGTGAAAGCATGCTTGATGATGAAAGAGGAGAGATCTTATTCATAACTATGAGTGATCAAAATTTTGAAGAAGAGATTGACACAGTAGTAGATTTTGAAGGAGAGATCATAAGTTCCTTGGAAGAACTAGCTCTACGAGAAAAGCTAGCTCATTCTTCTTAAAATTGAACTAGAATAAACAAAAAGGACAAAGTATATTCTACCAAAGAAGTTAAAAGAAAAGGAAGAACACAATGAAAAAATGGAAGAAGAAAGTTTTCTTTTAAGAAAAGAATTATAAAAGACATCACAACAAATTAATCAAAATTTGAAGCTTACAGATGGTTTTGAGTCATTATATCATATCCATAGCCTTCATAGATCTCCAATATTGAAGACATGCCTTGGGGATGAAGAGATCCCAAAGAATCACAAGGGAGAGTTAAGTTCATTAATAGTATAAAAGGAAAGAAAAAAACTCATTAGCTATGTTGATGCACTCACAAATAATCTATGAAGAAAGCATATCCATCTAGAAAAAACTAAAGAAGATGTAGAGTCATCAACAAAAGGAGAGAATCATAGTCATGCAAGCACACTAAAAGACACAAATGTCGATATGAATCGAGAATGTTTTGGAAAAGAACGTAGGAAAAACATAATTAGCAAGGTTATTCCTTTCAGCAAGCAATATTCATCTAGGTACCAAGCTTTCCTTTATGGACATTGTTACTCATGCAATACTTTTGGTCACAAAGAAATTAATTGTAGAACCTAGGCAAGAAAAAAATTTGGAAGAAGTGAATTTTTAAAGAAAAATTATTTAAGTAGCAAATCTAGAGGTAAGTATAAAAATAGTATTAGAAAAGGAAATCAGTTTTCTCCTTTGCATAATTATGTTGAATGCTACATATGCAACAACTATGGACACAAATCTCAAGATTTTATAAGTAACCTAAAGAGGTATCAAAACCAAGGAAAGGAAAAATGTCCTCCTAGAAATCCAATAGTATGGAAGAGATGAGAGAAGAAGAAGAGTGTGATATCATGTTATATGCCAAAAGAAAGAAAATAAATGGTATGTTAACAATGTTTGCTCAAGACATATGACAAGTGATCAAAGTAAATTCATCAAACTTAAGGAAGAGGATAAAGGTAAGGTAATTCTTGGTAGCAATCCATTAGCAAGAATTACTCGAAAATGGACAGTCAACATTGCTAATGGAAGAACCAAGGCTCAAAACTCTTTGTATGTGGAAGGACTGAAACACAATCTCTTGAGTGTAAGTCAAATGTGTGATAAGGGATACGATTTCACATTTAATTTCAAGAGATGTGAAATAAAAAAATGTTGATACATGAAAATTAGTGGCTAATGCTAATAGAACTTCAGGAAATGTATACATTATTGATGGAACAAAAAGTAAGAAATATCGTATGGGAAAGATAGAAGAGAGCTAGCTATGGTACAGAAGACTAGGACATATCAGTTTTGATCATTTGTAAAGGTTACAAAAGCATGGGCCATTAAGGAAATGCCTAAAATATCAAATCCTCACAATGCCTTCTGTAAAGTATGCAAGTTTGGAAAACAAACTAGAGTCTTTTTCAAACCAAAAGAATATTCTACATCCATACCTCTGGAAATATTTCACGGTGACTTTCGTGGTCGATCCAAAACTCAGACCCTAAAAGGTGAAACATATTTTATTTTTTCATTGTTAATTATACAAGAATGACTTGGGTTATCTTTCCTAAAGAAAAATCAGAAGCCTTTCAAAAATTCAAATCTTTCAAGGCTCTAGTAAAAAATGAAATAAACCTAACGATCAAATGCCTGAGAAATGATAAAGGAGAGGAGTTCACTTCACATGTATTCAATGATTTCTACGAACATCATGGAATCATAAGAAAATTCATTATTGCAATAAATCCATGGCAAAATGGTGTGGTTGAAAGAAAAAATTGAATAGTACAGGGAATTTCCATATCCATGCTTTTTGAAGTTGATTTACTAGACTGATTTGGGGAGAAGCAATGTGCATGGAAATCTATATCTTGAACAAAGCTCAAATAAGAAAAAGGATCCTAAAAATCCCTACGACCTATGGAAAGGTAGGTCAACCATAGTCAAATATTTCAAAGTCTTTGGAAGAAAATACTGCAATAAGGTAAATGAAGATGATCTAGGGAAATTTGATTCCAAAGATGACAAATGAATCTTTGTTGGATATGCCTATATAATTAAAGAATAAAGGTTCTATAACAAAATGACTTAAAAAATTATTAAATGCATTGATGTAAAAATAGATGAAAAGTTCTCCAAGCCTAGCCAAAGCTAATTACATACAAACAATCACAATAAGATGGGAATCAAGTTAAAGAGTGTGATGAATAAAAAAAGAAGAAGATGAGTCATTACATTCAAAAACGTCATCTAGAAATGTTCAAAAGAATCATGTAGATAATCAAATTTTGGGAGATAGGAAATCAGGAGTTCAGGCAAGAAGGAAGCTTGCCAACAAATCGAACGAAGAGGACTTGGCTCTTTTATCCTTAATAGAGGCTCGAAAAATTCTCAGTCCTTTCAAGATGAACATTGGGTTAAAACTATGAATGAAGAACTAGATCAAATTGAGAAAAATGAGACATGGGAATATGTCCCAAGACTAAAGGACAAGAATGTGATTAGAACCAAGGGGGTCTATATAAATAAACTTAATGAGGATGGAAAAGTAGTAAGAAACAAGGCAAGGCTTGTATGTAAAGGATATGTCCAATTTGAAAGGGTGGACTTCGAAAATACCTTTGCTCCAGTAGCTAGACTTGAAGCAGTCAAAAATTTCTTAGCTTTTGCATGTTTTAAAGGGTTCAAAGTTTGAATGTTAAATCAGAATTTTTGAATGCAAAACTCCAAGAAAAAATTTACATTGAGCAGTTAGAAGAATTTAAACTATCATAAGACAAGCATCATGTGTGCAAACTAAAGAAATCCTTGTATGGTTTGAAACTAGGACCTAGGGATAGTATTCTAGATTGAATAAGTATGTTTAATAAAAAGGTTTCAAAATAGGTATAGAAAAAATAACCTTTACATTATGATTGAAATAACCATTATTGTTGTCTATGTAGATGATATAAAATTTGGAAGTAATGTTGACTCTATGAGAAAAATTTTGCAAGAAATGCTTATGCTAGGGGAATATAAAGAAATTTGGTATGGAAAACTATGCATTTGTGAGCACCCCTATGGAAACAGGTTGTAAACTTAGTAAGGATAATAAGTCTCCAGCAGTAAACCAAACCACCTACAAGTCTATGATTGGAAATTTTCTTTACTTAAAAACATCAAGACTGAATATCATGCAAGAAATAGGGTTGGTAAGCAAATTTCAATCAAATCCAATGGAATCTCATGTGAATGCAGTTAAAATAATATTTAGATATTTACAAGGCACTAAAGATTATGGTTTGTGGTATCCAAGGGGAAATAATGTTACACTCAAAGCTTATACAAATGTATATTAGTATG